>JAOXJP010283829.1:0-19302 GCA_025762735.1 Platanus orientalis | reverse complement strand
AAGATGTACGCAGCCTTACCCCCATTTCTGGAGAGGCTGTTTCCGTGACTCGAACCCGCACCACCAGGGATGCTAACGGTAAGGCTTACCGTTGGGCCAAGCCGCCCTTTCACGAAAAAGACTCATAAACAAAAATTTTATAGACAACAATGACTAATTGATGTAGCATGCATGTGAAAACAAATGCTATAGGAGATCAAGGTAATTACACCAAGCAAGAAGAAGAATAAACAGGATTCCTACTCTCAGTTCAAGCACACTACAAGGTCAATCAGTAGATCAAGTGCTAAAACAATACAAGACACAGAGTTGAACCAAATAAAGACTAAACCAAAGTCAGATTTAATACATATAAGATGAACTACTTATTCAGACCGGGAATCAGTCCACAAACAATGTTAGTAAAACCTAATCAGCAATAGCTAAAATAGGGATTTCGGTTATGGACCAACAAGAATTATGAATGTATGGTTAGGCTGTATTGGCTCGGAAAATAATGTAAACAGGGGCTGTGATTAGTGAAAATAGTAGGTGTGTGAGGTCCATAGTACTTAGAACAGAGGGGAAAAGTGTGGCTTTTGAGTGATTCACCCAGCATACTATAGAGGTGTAAGAGATATGGTAGAAGGTAAAACAAACTAACAGCAGACTGATATATAGTTGGGTAGCAAGTGTGATGATTAAGAGTAAGTATGCTGACTGGATATTACCTGTAGCAGTGCTGGCAGCAAATGACCATGTGATAATTCTCAAATCTGGAGGGCTATAGGAGTCGATCTACAGCAAGGATTCTGTAATTATATAGCAGTATTTGTGACTTCTGTAGGCTTTGAAGGCAGCAACACTGTGATGGAGTACAGGACAACAACCATTCAAATATCAAGCTTCTGATCAGGCCCGAGTTCTTCAGCAGCAAACTGGAGTAGCATTTATCCCAGTAATCACTTGTATGGCCCTTCTGGGCAGTGTACACGAACATAATTATACTGGATTTAACAGCCACTGGATGTGAGATGGTGACTTCCACTGTTACAATCAGTAATCTCAGTAGAGGGTCTATCAAGGTTGTTGCAGGTGCCAATCAGTGAAGGAAACCGATCCAAACCAACCTCTGGTACTGATATCCAATTCCAAATCCGCTTCGGTATGAATTAAGAGGGGTTTGGGTTTATGTATTGTGCAACAGCAGTTGACTGAGCTCTAGTATAGCCGCAGGTTAAGGAGTACACAGAGATTGAATTCTTTAAAAGAAACACAGTGAAAACTTAAGATAACAATAGCAGGCCTGGGTGTTGATTATGTAGAGTTTTAACGATGGAATAAAGGGGAGAAATAGTAGGGAATGGTATTGCAGGTGATGAGGAATGGATAGGGTCAGGGATTGGTGGAAGGATTAATGGTTTGAATGGGGAATTGAAATACTGAGGGTTAGGGTTAGCCGATTGAAGGGGTTAATGGGAATTAGGATTTCTTATGGGGGAAATTAGGGTTTGGGTGGTGTAATTGAAAGGGAATGTGGTAGGGAAGTGTACAGTGGATTATTAGGTGATAGTATTAGGATTTGTGGAGATTTACGGAAAAAAAATCAATGGAGTTTTAGGGTTCTGGTTGTGGCAGCAAGTAATCAACGAAATAATGAAGAATGAGAGGAAGAAGATGAAGAAGAGAAATTGGAGCTGTACCCGTGAATACTCCCTATTCATGATCTAGGTACTCCCTTACCTGGTTCAGATCTGGCACAAAATCTGAAGAGAAGAGTATCACTTGTATGAGCAAAAACCTGGAAAATCCTTCATTCAATCTGCATGGTTGAATACAATGGGGGTGTTCCCCCTTTTAAAACTTAAAATCCCAACAATATAGAAACCTCCTAAATTGAAACAAAGAGTATCCCAAATCATGGGCTCTTAATGTAGCTGTCGATCACTTTAGTAGGCTATAACTTGGGCTGCCACCAAAGCCCAAAAACGGAAAGGAAAATGACATCCCTATCCTAATTCTCTAATAAGTAATAACTCATAATATCACTTTAACCAGTAAAAGAACCTAAACAAAAGACCATAAGACTAAACTAAATCTGATGTTATGCCAAAGATGTCCCCTCATGTGTCTACATGTGTGGACCCCACCAAACCACATGTGGGTCCCACATGACCCCACATAAGAATGACTCTAGAAGTCTCCAAATTAGCTCCAATGTGACGTGTCTCTCTCCAAGAATCCTATTTGATCATCTTCAGGGTAGAGGTTGGTACTTTGCTAATAGATGTATTTTATGCATGGAAGAGGAGGAATCGGTAAGTCATCTTTTCATTCATTGTCCTATGGCTAAAGTGGTGTGGCACTTTTTCCTTTCTCATTTTCAAATTCCTTTGGTTTTTCCAATGCTCTTTAATGAGTTGATTTTAGGTTGGTGGTTGAGTGGTCTTGGGAGTTTTTTTTAGGACATTTGGCTTATTGGGGGACTATTTGTTGGAGATTATGGAAGGAAAGAAATGGTAGGATTTTTGAGGATAAGCATCGAAGTCATGGTGAGTTGGTGATCTTTATAAACAATATTCTATTTGAGTGGGTCTTGGTATTAGGTTCTTTTGATGAGGAGTAATGGCATGTCATATGGTATGAGGAGTTGTAGCTTATGTTTTTGTTAGGGGATAATTTCGTTGTTTTATTTGTTATGCCATCATCACTTTCGCGGTGATCCCTATCTTTTGTAATTATTCTGTTTGCTTTCCTTATCTATAAAAAATGATCTCTTTACCTCTAAAATAAAGTGTCAGTAGGCCCTTCCTCATATGATGATAATGCTTGAGGCTACCACGTGGCATGATGTCCTCATCACAAATGACCCATAATTATGCCATTGCATTAACCGATATTTATTACTCATATTTCCACTAGACTGACACTGTAGATAATGGAGAATCCACTTCGGCATCAAGGAAGTAAAGGCCATCAACTACACGACCACTCCCAATCGTTTGCTTTGAAACTAAGTCTTGAAAACACAATGAGGAGGAAAAGAAGTAACTGAACAATTCAATTCATGAGTAATGCGGCTAATGAACAACAAGTTAGTTGCAAACTTTGGGACATGAAGGACAAAAGATAAGGACATAGTAGGTGAAAAATTAATACTTCATTTTCTAGATATGGAAGATTATGTTCCATTTAGTACTCGAACTTTGTCACGACCAGAACTAACCGAGTATGAGGAAAATAAAGCAAACAGACCTATCATGTGATTTGAGGCCCCAAAGTTAATAATCCAAGATGGAGATGTGATGGAGGAAACATGAAGAGTAGTGGCATAAGTACCTGACTGAGTAGAGGCAAATGATGAGGTGGACGGATGAGGTGCTGCCATGACCCTCCAATTGGGACTCAAAAGTAACTAATAAAGAAGGGATCGGACAAAAGGTACAAGCCTACCAGAGTACAACTAATGGTATATGAGGGCATTCCAATTGAATATCTAAGAAGCAAAAGTAAAATAAAAAAATAGAGGAAGATGTGAAAGCCATCGATATAAGAGTGCCACTACATGATCCTTGAGTTGCTGGATGGAGGCATACTTTTCGTAAAAAAGACGGGCATTCCTCTCAGACTATAATGCCCAACACATCACATGAGGGGAGCATTGCCACATGATTTTCCCCTGTTGAGAAAAAACTGCCTGCTTGGAACCATGAACAAAGGAAATTGGGAAAAGTCTCTGGACATACCCACCGGATACAAACTCTTTGGAGAAATTCACCCCACAAATCTTTAGTCACACTATAATGAAGGAATAGATGAGAGACTGTCTCTTCAGATTGCCTACAGAGGCAGCACCTATTAGCTATCTGCATTCCTTTCTTTTGGATATTATCTAAAGTTAGGGCTTTGCCAAAATGGATTAACCATAAGAGGAAGCTAGCTTTGGCTGGCATCATGGATCTCCAAATGTCCTTTGTAGGAGCTTCTAGACCCAGAGGTTGCCGCAAGACATTGTACATGGACTTCACTAAGAAGATCTTGGAGGGACATGGTTGCCATACTCTGGAGTCTTTTTCACAAATCTGCCCCCCCACCTCTACTCTTTCCAGGCGAGTGGTTAGAGGCTAGATAGGGATAGCATTTCCCACTCATTGGCCCATTTGCACAGGTGAAGATTTCAAACAATATGGTTATTTTCTCTTACAATATGATAATCAACGAATACTCTCAAGTTTTGCTTTGGGAACCATAACCACCTTGACACTTATACCCTTACATATATGTTACCCCACTACTTCAACACTATCATTCGGTCTCCTTCACTGATCTGTGATTCATTGCTTATATTAGTCACTCCAGATGCTCCATCGGTCAATAAGGTGTATTATTGTAACCAATTATTGTTTGTTTTCTACCTTTTCGTCATATCTTCAGCTCTTCTTTTCTCCCCTTGTTTCTCATGTTACTTTCAGCTTTGTGTCAGAGCAACAATTAGCAGATTAAACACCAGATACACATATAGGAAAGGTTTTAGGCTTTCCTCTTATTCTCTCAAGTTATACTTACAATAATACTACCAGATGTTAGTGGTCTGGACTGCTGATGTCAGTACGTGCATCCAATCTCATCAAGGGGTTATGTCATCTTAAAGGATTTGGAAATGCTATGCTGATTTTTTCTAGTGCTGTTTTAATTTTTATTATCGATTAAATAATATAGAATCAATTGGTGAAGCATAGGATAGATTCTTCTTATATATAATCTTCATTTTAATTCTTCCCTTTGTTTTTATTTACACTTTTGATTCCTATATCATTTAAAGGCAGATGACTTGCTTATAGATTGTAAATCAATGTAGGAAGTGGGAAATGCGGTTCAAAATCAGTGGGAGGTGAACAATGCCACTTGTTAAGCATCAAATTTGGTCTTGATTACTAATATTTAGGGATATGGGTTCAACGAGTATGGATGAGTTAACCCAGGTTTTCGGATGAGGAAGTTTTTGGATTTCATCAACCATCAGTTGGTTGATCTACGACTTGGCAATATGCTATCACGTGGACTAACGACTAGGAGAATCTGGCGATGAACAGATTGGACATATTTTTGGTGTTAGGAGGATGAAAGGATCACTTCCTGTAAGTGTCTCAAATGTCTCTTTCAAGACATGGTTCACATGATACGCCTATCCTTCTGAGCAATCAACGACGAGGACCCGTACCATTTTGTTTTGAAGCACTGTGGATGGTATCTGAAGATTTTGGGGATTGCATATACAGTTAGTGGATACAGGTGGATACTCTTTTCTTTGTAGGAACCCCAAGCTATATCTTCAACAAAATATTAAGGGCTTTAATAAAGTAGAAGAAGGAAGAGTTCAGAAGAATAGAGAACCAAACAGCTGGATGGCTTAACAAAATTGAGGATTTCGATAGAACAGAAGAATACCTCAGCCTTAGCAAGCAAAAAAAGATGCAGAGTATCCCTGCCTGGTGAGAAGAGGAGATAAGTTGGAAGGAAAAATGTAGTACTATATGGGTTAAGGAAAGTGACAAGAACACTAATTTTTTTTCTTCTCAAAGTGGCTACATCGGGAAGCTTAAAGTCAGGGAGGAAACCCATTTTTGAGAAGTACAAAATCGGCAAGCGCATGGTGTTTAGAGCAATTAGAGTACCACCCCAATTTGTATGGGTTGGAGTTTAAGAAAATCTTTGATGAAAATTGGATATGGATGGAAAGTAGGCTCTTCGAAGAGGAGGCGGCAGCCCTGAGGAGCCATAAGGATGATATGGCACCAGGGCTAGATGGACTTCCCATGATCTTTTTCAAGAAATTCTGGCATGTCATAGGGGAGAATGTGATGAAGGTTATGGAAGATTTCTATTAAAGGCTAGCATGGAACAATAGTTCAAACACTACTTTCATTGCCCTTATCCCAAAGAAACAAGGAGCAATCAAACTTAGGGACTTTCACGCCATCAGCTTGTTTGGGAGTCTGAATAAGTTTTTGGAACACAATTGATAGGAAGAAATAATAGAGGACGTATCAGTCATGTGGTTAATACCTTCTGAATCAATGATCTAGGATGCACCAAGAATGGTAAGGGAAGTATGGTAGGCTAAAGCAGATGTACCTGACTGAGCAATCTGAGACATGGAAGTGGATGGAGAATCCAATTGTGCCATAAAACAACTTAGTGCCTCAACTTTTTCTTTGGAAAAATTGAAACTGTGTGATTGAGCTCTAGAGTTGGTGTATTACCTGAAGGAGTAGGACTAGTAAATGTTACTGAGTGGGCGTTGTATCCAAAACCATACATGCCCCCAAATCTTTCACTTTGACCAAAAGCATTAATAGAGCGTTATGGTGGCCAACCATGAAGATCCCAACATTGGCTTTGGTATGTTTGGAACGTCCACAATTTTCATATTTCAATTTGTACTTATCATCAGTTGATTTACTGATGCATCATCCATTGCATGGTTGGAAAAGTCCTATCCTTTGTGGAAGCCCAAGCCCAAGCCCAAGAATAATGGGCTTAGGAAGTGTTGGTGGATTCCATAATGCTGCCCCCTACGACCTTTCTAGAAACAGGTCTGCGGGTGTGATGTCGAATGCCATAAAAGATTTGAGTTTGCCTTCTCCTGACACCAATTGGTTTTAGGTAGACTGATGGTTCATAGTTTGACAAGTGGTATCAGAGCCAAGTTGTCATGGGTTGAGTCGTGGGAGTGCCATCCTGAGGGGGGAATTGTTGGTAGATTCCACAATGCCGCCCCCTACGATTGCTCTAGAAACAGGCCCACGGGTGTGATGTCGAATGACATAAAAGATTTGAGTTTGCCTTCTCCTAATACCAATTGGTTTGAGGTAGACTGGCAGCTCATGGTCCGACAGGAAGTACTAGCCATGGGGGTACAAGTTGTAAGGGGTTCATTGTAATAAGGTCAATAGTGCTAGTTTTTTTTTGTTTTTTTGTTGTTGTTGTTGTTGTTGTTAATTTTAGAGTAATGTATGGTCATGTAATAAGGCTTTATAGCCAAGTTTAGGTGTGTCTTTTAGGAATGGTAGTCCTTATCTCTATTTTGTCTTTTTGTGAGAGCTTAGTCAACAAAGTGGACCCCACATTGATAGCTGGTCGACAGCCTTAGTTTCCCTAGTTTTAGTTGTTTAAAATTTTAGGAAAGTATAGTTTGGAAGTCCCTTGGTTTAGGAAGTTGCTAATTATAGCAAATTTAATTTAATTTTTAAATGTGTAGCCTTTAAAAGGGAAGCCCCTCCCCTCTTACACGACATTGAATGAAGATTAAATAAAATTTGTGGTGTTATTAGCTCACGACAGAGCAGGTTTCTCCTCCTCTCCCCCTTAATCGACTCCTTCCTCTTCTACCCTAATATTTCTTCTCCTATTCTCTCCTATTCTTTTATCTTCTTCTTCTCTTCTTCTCTTTATAACCTTTTCTTTTTTCTTTCTTTTCTTTTAAACTTTATTCTGTTGAAAGAGCTTCAAGGATTCGGTTATCTGGACTGAAATCACCATTCAACAAGGAAGTTCAGTTGCTGTTATCTTAGATTCTGGATTGTTGCAAAAGATTTCTCGATGGGGCTATATCTGGGACTGTTTGAAACCTAATCGCCCACTTTAGAAAAGGATATTCTGCCATCCTTTGTGTCAGGTTTTCTTCTTCAATCTCGCCTTATCTTCTTAAAAGTCCATTTTATTTCTTTTTTTAAATTCTGTTTTATTTGAATTGATTCTAAGATCTGTGGTTTATTCTATATCAGAAATTTCTGGGTTTTTATAAATTCAAAATCGCCCCACTCTAGATCCCTAATTTCCTTGAATTCTTTTCAGAGTTTTACTCCCCTCATAGTCTCCTATCAAAGCCTTCAAATTCCTCCTCAAAACCCCTGATTTTCTGTGTTTAATTGGAGGGATTTTAAATTCTGGTTTAGGATTTTGTTTTTGGAGAAAAGTATTCCTGGACCGTTCTTTTTTTATTTAAAATATTTGACTAATCAAGTCCAAATTCAATTAAATATTGAATGAAGGAGTTTTTTTGTAGTGCAGAACTTGCATTTAAATTTTCGGAATATTCTGACATGTGATAGGGGTATTTTAGTAATTTTATCCAATTCTGCCAAAATTACAGAATTGCCCCTGGTCTGAAATTTGTGTTTTTAGGTTATGGAAATATTTTCTGCAAAGTCCAACCTTCCCCTATATTGTTCCGCATCATGTACCACCTGTCTGTCCACCAGCTCGTCCCCCCTCTCCTAGATGACAAAGCAAACGCAAATTTATTAGGTGTAGAAGAGGGTAACATAGCACTCTACTCTCCTCACTCTGTTGATATGAGTACAATTGGTTTAGTGATGGGAGACGTTCTTTTCTCAAATCTGATCATACTCATGATTGAGTAGCGTGACAATTCTGTTTCTCTTGAAAGTTTCTTCACTTTGCAGGCATCACTAGGGAGTTGGCTTTGAAAATCTTGATCTCTTTCCATATCTTCCTTAAAGTAGAGAAGTGGGAAGATGAAGATTTATCCCCTTGTTTCAACTGATAAATAAATACTGACTAATCAGCTGTAATTGAATTTTTTTGTTATATTTCTGATTTGTGAATAGGTTTGAGCTATTGCGTCCCAAATCTCTTTTACTGTATTTAGAAACAAAAATCCACTACTAATATCTGGTTGCATAGATTTTAATAGCTAGGTCATATTGGTGGAATTTTTTTCATCCTACTTATCATATGTAGAATCTTTAGGGTAAGGGGCTACAACATGTCCAGTCAAGTAACCCTTCTTACCTTTCCCTCTTACGAACAAAATGGCAGACTGAGACCATGCTAAGTAATTTGTTCCATCAAGTTTAGTTGTGGTGATTTGGAGGTCTGGATTATTTGTATGGGTCCCAAATACATCAACACCACATGAGGCGATGAGACATAAGAACCTTGATTAACTTCAGACATAGGTACGCATGATGTAGCACAATAGCCAAAACCTCAATTGAATAACAAATAGAAGATGTGGAAGCAAGAACACACTTTAAACAACCAAGAATTGATCTTTAAAAACTCACAAGTGGCCAAAATTCTAGGAATTGATGAATAGAATAAATGAGAGAGAATTAGAAGAATTTAAAATAGAAAAGAAGGAAAAGAAACCCAGAAGGGAAATTCTGGACAGAATCCCAACGTTACCAAAATACCCCTGGTCGTGCATCGGAAAATTACAAAAATTTCTAGATATGTTCTGACGTATTTGAGGGTCTTATGGTCACAATTTCATTGATTTCTAGTAAGATTTTCTATGTGAAATCATAAACGTTTAAACCTTGGAAGATTCTTTAATGGAGATTTCATAAACTCAATGTGAATTCTTTTCTAATAATCTAGTAAAGAAGAAGGGAATCAATGGGAAAGTTTAGGGGTTTAATAGGGATTCTTAGGGGAAGAAAGGTGTCTAGAGTGAAAGAAGAGGAGAGAAGAAGAATATGTTGTTGGGATTTAGAAGAAAGAGAAAGAGAGATAGAGAATGGGAGTATCACAACACAACCCTTAGAAACTGAGAGGATAACAAGGCCCAAACCCACAACACACAAGTGTCAAAATTCAATTCATTCTTCACTGATGTAATTCATGTCTAGGGGTGCCTTTAAATAGGCTTACAATGCAAATAAAATAGATACTTTCCTAATTTATCAACTTCTAAATTCCTAAACTTGGGACCCAAGTATTTCCTAAAACTAAACTACTAAAACTTGACTTTTTAAAATCAATTAAGAAACTTCTAATAAGGACTTTCTAATTTCAAAAAGACTTCTAAACAACACACTTTCCTAAACTTTACTATTTTCTAAAACACAACCTTTTAAAAACACTATTCCCGTCACTCATTGATACCCCTTTAGTAATTTGGTCACAACTTTTCCAAATCACCTCAGATTTGCGCAATCTTGGTCTTGTTAGAAAGGTAACTGAATAACCTCTCTAACGACACCAAAATCAAGCCAAAAAGACAAGTTTTGACCTTATAAAACTTGGGCTAAAAATCAGTAAAATCCTAAACTAAACTTGGCTTTCAAGCCTAAATATTAAAACGACCCAATAACTAAAAACCCAAATTAATCCATGACACTATTGGCCTTATTACAAGTATATCCCAACCTAGAATACTCTTGACTACCGGGACAATTCTTGAGGGCCTATCCACGGTCATCAAGCTTCTTGGTCTTCACATGGTATGCTCCCGCATCGACACAATTGCTGGTTGCTGGTTACAAACTGCAATATGCTGCCATTGATCTCCATAGATCAACACACGTCAATACCAAGGGACTATACAACCCTAGGTCTAATCGATCACATGCCACATATCAACCATACCATCTCCTATGAGATCCAACAGCAAGATATTACTCAAAATATCAGGCTGATACATGCAGCAGCCCCAAACCAACTACTAATCACAATCCAAATTACCATAGGATGGAAAAAATAGACATTGAGAAGGTTCAATGAAGAGGGTGGTAATTATGCCCTAGAAAAACCTTCACTGCAGTCTCCACACTCCAAATCACTTCAAACCACTTTTGATAGATTCTCAATTGTGTGAATTGCATAAAAAATTATTACACCGAATCATAAAAAATCCCCCAGAATTTCCACACGATATGTTCTTACAAATATGAGATTTTTTTTTATAAAAAAACTCAACAAAACATACTTCCCAGCTTCCAAATATCTTGAAAAAATGATCATAATTCAATATAAATCATATGCTATTATTGCCTGGGTGATGCATGATATAAGCACTGATGTAGGGTAGCCTAGGGCTTATAAAATCTTGCTGATGTGGGCCTAAATATGTATAGCGGAAGCTAGGGCAGATTAAGAAACCAATAACTGAATGGATGCACACCCAGTGTACCTTAACCTTAGAAGAACTTTAGGGAATGAAGTAGGTAATTAGATTAGATGGAATTAGGAGGAATGGTGTCCCATTTGCCTTTCGTATTTGCTTTCTAAACAGGTGATGTAGAACAACAATCCACAAAAAGAATAAACAAGAAAGAAAGAAGAAGATGTTATTGGAGAAGAAGAGAAGATGAGAGGGAAGAAGAGAGAGAAAGATGGTAGAATGCTCACCTCATGTGAGAGGTTGAGAGAGAAAAACTTAGGAGACTACATCCACTTCAACACACGTGTGTTCTATTTCAAATATTCATCTTCAACTTTAGCCGTCAACTGTGCTAATTCATGCTTGATGGATTGAATCTCTGTTACATGCCCATCCACAATAGCAGATAGTGAAGCCACAATGTGAACCATATTTAATTTGGGTACCTCAATTGAAGGTTTAGGGTTTACTCAAAGAATTTAGGGTTTTAGAAAACTCTTTCAAATGACACCAAGGATTTTAGGGTTAGCCTAAAATTGTTGGAAGGGACCCAAAAAGGTATGAGGGTCTCAAAACAAGAATCAAATGACGTCCTTACCCACACTGAAGCTTGTTGGAGGACACCCCAAAATTTTAGGGCTTTTGGAAAACCCCCAAAAGAATTTAGGGTAGGCCTATAATATAGGCCCTAAATTAATTTAGTCACTTTGAAATAGCCCTAACACGAGAAGAAAATAGTAGGTCCGGTGGAAAAGGATCCCAACTAATAGGAATTAATTGGAGAACCTTGAGCTCTGATACCAACAGGTCCAAGAAAAAATCTGCTTTTTATCCGAAACTGCCTTCTTCTGGTAAATTTTCCCTTCTTGTTGGGAACCCGAAAGCTGAGGGACATCTTCCTTTCTTGTTGGACGCTTGGCTTCCTCCTTCTTTCTTGTTGGCTTCCTTTCTAACCAGAAGAGAAGTTGGTCCTCTCTTGGCCCATATATGTATAGTGGAAGCTAGGACAAAATTAAGAAACCAAGAACTGAATAGATGCACACCCAATGTACCTTAACCTTAGAAGAACTTTAGGGAATGAAGGAAGGAATTAGGTAGACGGAATTAGGAGGAATGGAGGAGGTAAAGAAGAATAAAATAGGGAGAGAAGAAACTGTTTAAAGGTTTTGGGAAAATCTAGGCAGATGGGTAAACTTAGCAAAATGACCCTGCATACACATCAGAACCTTATGAAATTTTACAGGTTACTAGATAGGTCTAGAAGGAATCTCCTTGCAAAATTTCATTGTATTCTGATACATAAAAGTATGTAAAACATATAAAATATCAGTCTGCAGTGTTGTATGAAGAGCACCTAAAACAGGGGAGGTTTCTTAATTAGAAACTAGGTAGAATCAATAGAGATTGAAAGAGGGGAGTTTGAGGGAATTGGAAGGGGATATGGTGTGGAAGAAGACCTTAAAAGAAGGGAGAAGAGATTAGGACATTTTACTTTTCTAAATTTTTTTCATTCCTAGTCTTTTTCCAAGCCTTACAACTAGATCTTGTATCCTGCACTAGATTCCCTGCATGCCTATTTAAGTCTCCTATAATTACCCTACATGCCCATTTAAGTTTCCAAAAAATATTCCCCTCCTCAGGAATTCTTTGAATAGTATATCTATGTTTTCCCAAAAATGTATTTTATGCTTTTGTCTAATCTTTCGCATTAGGAATTATCGCGATAAAAGAAGATGGAGATCTCAGAAGTGTATCTTCATTGAGAAATTTCTTAACAGTTCCACAAACAGCCTCCTTAATCACTTCCCATATCTATGTTTTCCTAAAAATGTATTTAATGCTTCTATCTAATCTTTCGCATTAGGAATTATCGCGATAAAAGAAGATGAAGATCTCAGAAGCGTATCTTCATTGAGAAATTTCTTAACAGCTCCACAAACAGCCTCCTTAATCACTTCCCATTCTGACTTTCGTTTGGGAAATAGATCTATCCTGAATAAGTTTGCTGAAGAAAATGTGTGGAGCATCCTTTTACTTATTGCTGTGTGGCTGGGGATCTGTGCTTCTCTTTTTTCTTTTTGGTGTGGAGTGGGTGTGTCCTAGGAAGCCTCCTGAGGTGTTTATGTCACTTGGACTGCTGTCCCTTTTGGGGGTGCATGGTGAGCTTCAAAGAGTATGATTCCTTTTCCAGATGTTGGGGTGATGGAAGGAATGGAATATAAGAGTTTTGAAGAGGTTTGCGGTCCCTTGGCAAAGGTTTGTGCAGATATTCACTCAATTCTTTTGTATTGCTCTTCATTTTTGGAAGAATTTAGAGAGATTGGGCTGTAGAGGTGTGAGAGGAATTGGGAATTTTTTTGGGTGGTTTCGATCAATTGTGTAAAACTCCTTTTGTTTTTTGATTTGTTTGTACGTTAGGGAATGCTTTTCTCCCTGTACTTATAACGAGTTTCTTCTTGTTATCAATCAAAAAACAAAAGAAAAAAAGTTAGAAGTTCTTTAAGCCTTCTAGCAAAGATGTTGTCTACTCTTTTTATCCTTCCCATAGTATACCGGCAATTGTGTACTCTCTATGTTTTTGTTTGCTACTTCGGTTAATTACTCCCTTTGATATTAAGAATTCCTTTTCTGTCTCATCAATTCTTACTGTTTTTGAAACTGCAGATTGGGTGCCTCACTACTTAGTACTACGGATTGTGTATCCCCAAAGCAGAGGAGGTGGCCAGAAGATATAACTTGGCATCCACAGGGAAATAGCTTATTTTCTGTGTACAGTGCTGATGGTGGGGATTCTCAGATCTCAATTCTAGATCTCAATTCATCACAAAAAGTAAGGGTGTATGAATAGAATTGATTTACTGGAAATTTATATGCAAGTGTTACTGGTCAGGTGTTGTGCGTGTGTGATCTATTCATGCAGAACTTGTCATGTTTGTTTGTGTGAACTATTCACACACAACTTCATCGGAGATGTGATATAGGTAACTGAAGCACCTACAGGACAAACTCTTGCATAAATTAGAGATTAGAAGCAAACTATAAGTTCCATAAATTAACTAGTAGTGATTGCTTTTCAATGCTAAATAGGAAGGGTCCCAAAGGAAGCTTTGCCTAAGTTTACAAACCACTTCAAATGTCTCCAGGCCGGACAAAGATGAAATTAAGAATAGCTTAATGGGAGGGATACATGACTAGAGTGGCCCAAATACGAATGGCACAGGACTATGACATTGCTGAAAGGAGACAAAACAAAACAAATGAGCATAAAATAATCAACTTGAAAGACAAGAATGACGAGGAGCAGAAAGAGTGCCTCTATGGAAGCAGTCGAAGGAATGCCAATGGAAGCATTCTACATGAATAAGAACAGAAGTCATTTCTTTATACTAGCTGACAAAAGACCAAAATGGACTCTTTGTGCTGTTTTTATGTGCTGGGGCTTCGTCAAATCAAACAAATCCCGGTTTTCAGCACATCAGTAGTGGGAAAAATCTATTACTATTATTGGAAAATGATCAAATGATGTATGGCTAATAATAAATATACTTAGAACAAACTTGCTGTATGAAGTGATGTGATTGTATGTTTCACGATATGTTTAATTGCATATTCTCATTAAATGTCCTCCATGGTGAACCGAGCACCATTGTTGTCAAATCAGATGACATGGAGGACGTTTCTAAACTAAGAAAGTTCTATCATATTTCTTGGCAATTCAATCTATACAATTCATTTAAATTTTTTTTTTTTTTGGTGACCACAGTGTATGAGCTGTATGTCATGTCACACACATCGGCTAGAAACTTTGGGCCTCACCTACATACTTGTATAGTATGTAAGTAGGACCATAACTATTGAACCCCAACTGTAGGAGTATACTATTGGCAACTATGGTCTATCAAAGTGTAGGAGATTATAAAAGTGTTCTAGAATTATCCTAGGAGGTGGTTGGAACCAAGGGAAAAGACTAAGGAGGAGTAAGTGTACAAGAGTATCCAAAAGGTTCCTGCCGTTTAATTTGTGACACATGGCATGATCTATCTTCTAAGAAATTCATTGTATTATGGGTAGGCCTGTATAATGGGGAGGGCTCCTCATTTGAGTGACAGCTCAGCTCAGTCTTTTGAATTATTCAAGTCTTTAGTTGAATATGAGCTTTCCTTTTGATGTAGAATAACAGTTCACAAGAAAAGTAAACAAGAAAGAAAGAAGAGAAGAGATAGAAGGTAGAATGCTCACCTCATGTGAGGGGTTGAGAGAGAACATGGGATACCACACCCACTTCAACACACTTGTGTTTTCTTTTCAACTATTCATCTCCAACTGATTTACATTGATCTAATGTGGCCTTTAAATAAGCATTACATGGAGAATAAAATAAAATAAAATCTTAGACTTGAGATCTTCTAACAAAATAAACTTGCTAAATAATAAAAGACTTTTAAAAAAAGAATCTTGGTTGGCACAATATTTGGTTTGTTGGCCTAGTTATTGGGCCCCACAAGATCTCAAACAATCTCCTAAAATATTCTCCACAAAACTTTCTAAAAATCCTAAACTTACTAGCCAAGTTTTCTAAAAAAAACACTATTCCCGTTTTTATTGACACCCCCTTGGTAATTTGGTCATAACTTTCCCAAATCACTTTGGATTTGCACAATCTTGGTCTTATTAGAAAGGTAACTGGATAACAAGTTTTGGCCAGAGAAAAAATGGGTCCAAAGTGAAAAATGGGATTACAACTAAAAACCCCAAAAAACTAAACTAACCATGTCACTATTGGCCTTATTACAAAATTACCACTAACTAACGCTTTTAAAATAAGAAAATAACAGAAAAAAATAAAATACTCTACTAGAATTGACAAAGAGGACTATTCATGATTCTCTAGCTTCTTCTTCTTGACATGGTATGCTCCCGCATCACCTTTCATCTTATCTTGTGTGCTCATGGCTTGCTTGGTGCTTAAAGTGGGAGAATACCTATGCTTCATCGTCTTGAAGCAGAGGAAGTGGAAATCTGTGGCTTTGGTTATTAAAATGTTTGGGTTTCAAGTGGAAGGAGAAGACGGAGAGGAAGAATAAGAATAATTGGGGAGAATACGTTTGGAGAGTGCATAAACTACGCTCATATACTTTGTCTCATATATCAAAAGGGTTAAGAATACATCTACGGTATTTACAAGTATATTTTAATATTGTACAAATACATATGAACCTTTACATTTAAAAACTCATATATCCATGCAATACAACACTCCCCCTCAAGCTGGTATGTAGATATTATGCATACCAATCTTACCAACAATATTACTAAAAGTAGGACTTCATAGGCCTTTTATGAATACATCAACCAACTGATTTTCAGTCTTCACAAAGGGAATACAGATCTGCCCAGTTTGTAACTTTTCTTTGATAAAATGCCTAACCACTTCTATGTGCTTGGTCCTATCATGTTGGACAGGGTTGTGAGCAATACTAATGACAACTTCATCGTCACAATACAACTGCATAAGGCCTTAGGAGTTGAATCCCAACTCTCTTAAGAGGTTGCGGATCCATAACATCTCATAAATCCTGTGAGCCATAACTCTAAATTCGGCTTCAACATTCGATTGTGCTACAACGGATTGCTTCTTGCTGTGCCAAGTAACCAAGTTATCCCCCAAAAAGGTGTAGTAGCCTGAGGTGGTCCTCCTATTATCCACATTACCAATCCAATCAGCATCTGTGAAAGCTTCAACTCTCAGATCCTCTAGCCTACCATACAAGAGCCATTGACCTAGAATTTGCTTCAAATAATTCAAAATATGGTATGCTGTCTCAAGATGTGACATTGTGGGAGCATGTATGAATTGACTAACAACCCCAACAAAATAAAAATTATCCGGTCTAGTTAAGATGAATCATACGCAACATCTAAAGACCTACCACAGAAGGCCTAAAACTGTATTTGTTTTAATATGACAGTACTATGACCATCTTACACAACATCTAAAGACCTACCACAGAAGGCCTAAAACTGTCTTTGTTTTAATATGGCAGTACTAGGACAATATGGGGCCCACATGGGAATTGGAATGATGAGCACGATGTAGTAGTCCTATAGGTATTAGTTTCCTTTGATACCCATTTTGCATAAGTTAAAGTGTTACTATGGAGGGGTAACGAGATATAAGGGTAAATGGGGGCTTTTGTCACTAAGTGGCATTGCCATAAATATCAATGAATCTAGAGGGCAGTCTAAAAGGTTTAGACAACAACTAGTCATAGGAGGATCTATGAGATATTATTTGATTTTATTTTCTTTATGTTTTAAGTAAGTAGTACTAGGGAATATTGGAAGATTCTACTTAGCTGTAGTGCTATTGTTTTTAGAATCTAGATACATTTTTTGGTAGACAATTATTTTAAGCCTTTTTTAGAAGGTTGTAGGGTAGGAAAGTTTTTAATAAAGCTGGTGTAAAGCCTCTATGAAAGGGCTGAACATGGGGAAGAGATGATGACTTAATGAATACAAATTTTCTCTCTTAAGTGTGATTGCCTTAACCCCTAGGTGTGATTACTAAGTTCTTCTTTGTCGTCTTCTTCTTTATTCTTCTCTTTCTCTTCAAATTTTTACCACTGTTATAGCAGGTTGTTTATACTTTTTGTAATCTCTAATCTTTGGGTTCATCGTATGCATTTAAACTGCCCAAGTTAAAGGCTTTATATTCAGCCTACATTCACCTATTGAAAACCATCGATCCTACATCACAAGATCAACTAAATAAGGTTGCCTACCAATCCTTGATATTGACTAATATCGATAAGTCTGTGGCCCTCATTTGCTTGCAAGCAGTGATTAGACTCAATGAGAGTCTTATAAGGTCTACACCCTAACATTCCAGAGTCTTGGAGGAGATCTAGCACGTATTTGCATCGGGATAAGAAGATCCATCGTTGGATTCAACAACTTAAATCCCAAGAAAGTATTTGAGAAGACCCAAATCATTAATCTCAAACTCCTTACTCAGAAGGCCTTTCAGGTTGTTGATCTTATATTGATCATCACCTGTAACAACAATATCATCCACATACAATGAAAGTTGTCACCTTCCCTTTTTTATGTTTTACAAAGAGAGTATGATCCACTTGACACTGCTTATAGCCATTCTTCAGCATGGCACTACGAAACCTTTCAAACCATATTCTAGGAGATTACCTAAGGCAGTAAAGAGCTTTCTTGGGATGGTACACCTTTCCTTTGCTAGCAAAATATTGAAAACAAGGAGGCAAAATCATATAAATTTCCTCTCCAAGGTCTCCATGTAAAAAGACATTTTGGACATCGAGATGTAGTAATGACCATCCCTGATTGGTAGCAACGGTGATGCGGACATCATAAAGAGACTATTTTATGTGCCCCCACACAAGAGGGCACGATTCAAGCATTGAATGCTATGTTACATAGTTTTGGGGTTGGATACATATGTAATAAGGCTTTTTTTGCCAAGGGTTTTTTGGGTTTTGGCTTCATAAGGGTGGGCTTGTAATAAGGGTAAACAACCAAGGGTATTATGGGTTTTAAAGGTTGATCAACAGCTCACTGTTTTGGCCTTTAGTGGGTATTCAAAAGTCAACAAAAAGGGGCCCACAAACAAGCTGGTTGACAGCCTTGGAATCCCAAGGTTTTTGTAGTTTTAAAAGTTTGGGAAATTTAGTTCTAGAAGTCTTCATTATTAGGAAGTCTTAGGGATCAAGTCTCGGAGTTTAGAAGTTTTTATTTTTATTTTTGAGTCTTGTATGCCTATAAAGCGGCACCCCACGAATTCAATGAAATAGTTGAAGATTAATTGAATTTTGAATTTGGTGTTTGTTGGGCTGTGCCCCTCTTGTCCTCCTTCCTATGGTGTAGCCGTAGGCTCCCTAGGTCTTTCCCCCTCTTCTTATTCCCCTCTCTTGGTGTCGCTGTGAGCTCCCCTAGGGTTTACCCTAGCCTTCTTCCTCCTCTCTTCTTCTTCTAACTCCTCTATTCTACCTTTTGCTCTCTTCTCCTAACTTTCTTCTTCTCCTCCTTTCCATATCTTCCCTTACATTGCTGCTGCTATAAGCCACATTGCTGACTTCTGAGAACTACAAAATATAAAGGCTCACAGCTGGAATTTTCCAGTTCATAAAATAGATCAAATCAGCACCATCAATTGGAGGTACTTCTGTCCTTACTTTATCAAGATTTTATTGTAATCCTTATTTAACTCTGTAAAACCTCCTATGATTCCGTGCTAAGATTCTGTTTCTGGAATACTTAGTTTATATTTTGTGTGGCTTTTTAATTAGTTGAGATTGAGGGCTGTAAGGGCGGCCCAGTGCACGAGGCTCCCGCTAACGTGGGGTCTGGGGAGGGCAAGATGTACGCAGCCTTACCCCCAT
>JAOXJP010283818.1:0-19302 GCA_025762735.1 Platanus orientalis | reverse complement strand
TCAAATAATTACCCATATAAATAAACAAATTCTTGTGATGATAGAATATTAATTAATTAATCATGCTTATATTTTATATGAATGGCTTTGTCAGGACATATATTTCCAACAAGGATGAGCTTCTTGCTCAGATCCAAGAGCAATGGAACCTCAACTCGGAGGTTATCATCTCCAGGCAGTGCAAAGATGAAAACTTTGATAGGGTTATGATGACTGCTCTTTTAAAGCCTTTGATGAGCAGATCCCATAACATAGAGCTATTTGTGAAGATAATGAAAAAGGCTTGGACGTGGGCTAAACCGGTGGACATCTTCCCACTCCAAAATGGTGGCTACCTTATTATTTTCCACCAAAAAGTGGATTTTTGTAAGTTGTGGTTAGAAGGACCATGGAATTTCAATAGGAATGCGATCGCCCTTGCTTCTTGGAGGAAGGGAACGAGTCCTGAAACTATTGAGTTCCATGAGGTGGAGTTTTGGGTGCAATTCCATGGAGTCCCTTGGGACTATTATACCGATGCTACAACCAATGTCCTAGTCAAACGGTTGGTGACTTCAAGAAGGTAGACCATAGCGAGATGGGGTGTCTTAGAGTTCGAATTGCGGTGGATATCACTTGGTCTTTGATGAGAGCTTTTACACTATGATGTGAAGCGATACAGTCCATCAGATTTCGGTGTAGTATGAGAGCCTGAGCAATTTTTGCTACTACTATGGCTTCATTAATCACGATGATAGAGACTGTTCGAGGAAGAGGGAGGGTGCCTCTGTTGGTGCCCTAGTAGAAGTCATACAGAGAACAAGGAACCTTGCCTTGAGTTTGAGAGTGGATTCACCAAGAAGATGGGGAAATGGTGTTTATCCAGCGTTTCCACATCACTTCTTTGCTTCCCATAATTCCAACTCTGATGAACAAAGATCTGGGAGTGATGACCGAGTTGGTCCCCAACTCAATAATCCGAAGGCAAGTTCAACTTGTTCCTTGTTAGCACAGCTGGATGTTGTGGCTGATGTCACCAACCAAGCAGTTATCCCAATGAGTTCTTTACCCGGTTCTCATGATAACTCTGTTGAGAAGACCAACAGGGTAGTGGTTCCATAGTTCCCTCATGTCTCATCCATAGGAACTACCATCAATTTTTCGCAAAGGTCTTCTTTAGACTAGCCTTCACCCTAGGGTGGAGAGGTTCCAATTTCTTGCGTTTCCTAAGAAACCAAGGTGATGGGAGTGCCAAGTGGAGCTGACACCTACCAGTCTAATGAGAGACTTATTACTTTAAATATCTTCCCATTGTCAGCCACCTTTTCCTCATCCTCGATCCTCCTTGAACCAAATCCATCAACTAGCCTTCCCTTTTATCCTCCCCTGACCAAAGTACCCCAATACCCTTTTGAGAAGAACTCCTTAGTTTTGCTTTAAGCCCGGTCTAATATGGTTAACCCAAGCACAACCCACATCCCCAATTTTGTTATCACTTTGGTGGTTGAACCTGGTCCTATATTACCTAATCCTTCACTTGGTAATGGAAAGAAGCTTGTCCCTCTTGAGATGCATGAAACTCTACCGGCGTAGAA
This sequence comes from Platanus orientalis, assembly GCA_025762735.1. NCBI lineage: Eukaryota > Viridiplantae > Streptophyta > Magnoliopsida > Proteales > Platanaceae > Platanus > Platanus orientalis. Next base: position 17,728 of record JAOXJP010283818.1, on the reverse strand, counting down.
AAAATTCAGAACTGGGCCTCAACCAGATCCAAACATATCTTATGAGGATCGAATCAATGCAAAAAGGAGTCGTGATGCGGAAAATGTGAGGGAGCCTCCATTGAAGAAAGGTACAGCATGCTCATCAGTGAAGTCTCCTGAAGTAAATCTATTTTAAAGAAAATTTCAATCATTCTTTAGATACACAAAGGTACATTTCGTCTCTCTACCATTGTTGAATCGTATATGTACAAGTTGTCAAATGTCTATCATGATTCTTTTCATAGTGGTTATGAGGAAAATGGGCAACCATAGACTAAAGTTTGTGATTTCATCTACTGAGATGGTTGAAAATTCTTGTAAAGGAAAATCTTACTTTCCCTCTAGACAAGAATGGTTTAACATCAAATTTCGACTCCTATTGTTCAATGATGAAATCAAACTTATGAATACTTTTACTCTGACTAATATTCATATTGTAATGAGAGTATATTTCATTTTGAATTCAACTAAATGTGATAGAGATGATAGTCTCTTTTTATCTGTGAAGCTTAGCAAATTATATGATAAGATGTTTTGCTCAAAAATTCATAGCCTTCCTATGTCCATGATGCCCAAGCAGGTGAGTCAAGTTGTTTTTTTGGGAGTTTACTTCTGGGGCTTTTGAATCATTTAAATAGATACCAAAGTGTTTATAACCCAAAAAAACTCTGTTTAACTTATTTAGATGGGGCCAAGGAATTTATATATGTATATGTGCTTTTTTGAGTCATTTAAATCCCTCATTAAATGTTGAGCAAGTTCACACACTCTCTAAAGATTCTTAAGATTCTTATTTTATGCCCCCTAATCTTGTCCCTATCTGCTTGGAAAAAAGTAGCCAACTTGCTAGCGAATCAAAAGAGAGTAAAGGGACGATAAACCCTAGGATGAGTCCTTTGATTAGCTCTTCTGAAAGGTATGGGGAATTGGTTATATCTACAGTGGCTCTTAGGTTAAGAGCGATAATTTTGGGTATCTTAATGGATATCACTCTGAAGAGGTTTTGGTTTCTGTCCCAAAACAACACATTTCATGTCCATGATACTAGCCGCTTGGAACTGTCAAGGAATTGGACAATCCTTGACAGCTAGAGCTCTTAGTGACTTGCAAAAGTCCAGAAACCCATGTATGGTGTTTTTATTGGAAACAAGATGTTCTGGTCCCTCTTTTTGAAAAAAGTTAGATCTAAAAAAGATTGGAATTATCATGTTATTGACTCTAGTGGTTTTTTAAGAGGTTTGGTGGTCCTGTAAAAGAAGGCTGTTGATATTAAAGTGATGGATAATAATGATAGATTTATTGTGATTACTATCAAAGATAAGGAGATGGATCCTTGGAGTTGTCTATTAATTTATGGTGAGCTGGATTCTACAAAGAGAAATATTTTCTTTGATGGCCTTATTGATGCAATGTGACACATGGCAGCACATGATTTCAAGGTGGTTATTTTTCAGAGAAAAAAATCAAGGTAGAGAAGAAATTATTAATATGAATTTTATTTTATTTAGAAATATTTATTTTGTTAAGTTTTTTGGTTTTATTAGAAACCTTTTTATTTGTTAAGTGTTGGTTTTTAGTAGGAGAGAGTTTTTAGAAGATTAGGATTCTATTTGGGTTTTAAAAGGAGAAATTTGCACAAATTCGGAATTTGGAAGGTTTTGTGCAATGTTTAGTCTAGAAGGCATAAATTTTTACACAGATATCCGATTGAGATGATCTTTATGGCGTTGGAAAGAAAACTTCAAGGGCTACAACTTCTATTTCACAAAACTTTGCAAATTCGACCATTTTCAAGGTAGAAATCGTGCTCCAAGATGATGGATGTGATTGGAATCTTTTCTTGCGAATTTTTGGACGAATTTCTTAGATTTGGTTAAAGTTTTCTATTTTTTAACTCTTTGGCTTATAAATAAGCTCAATATAATGAAGAGGGGGAGTTGATTGATTTATTGAATAAAATTTATTCATTGAGATTCATTCTCTATTTAATTCTTGGTATTTTCCTTTAGGGAAAATCAACAAGTCCCTGTTCCTGGTATTTTCAGCTTCGAAAATCAACAGGTTCGTGGGAGATTGTCCCAATTTGTTGGTGAGATTCATCACCTACATTGTCCCTTGCGTCAATTTGTTTCATTTAACTCTGTTAAGATCCTCACAAGGGAGCCTTGGTATTTTGTTACTTAATGATACTCTCGTTTTTTGTACCAAACATACTATGTAACAAGCCAAATGATTAGTTGTAGCAAATTTTGTTATGTTTATCTTAAGACCTCGAATTAAAAAATATATATCATTTTTTTTAGATAAGTAAATAATTTTATTGATCACAAAAAAAGAATTACAATCTTTTATATATACATGAAGAAGCATCCCTTAAGATTGCAACTTTAAGATTAACAGGAAAATCATTAGGATATAAAATTTCTTCCTCCAAAGAAGAATTTATGACAGCAAGGATATTTGTAGGCTGATTCATTTCCCTCCATGTTTAGTTTAATTATTTCAAACTTTTCCAACGTAGAAAGAGACGTGAAAATCTTCTTCATTATACTCAATACTCTCAAAGGAATGGAACACTTCCAAGAAATTATATCAACTCCAATTTTGGAATCCAAAGTTATATGAAGCTTCTTATACCCGAATTGAATAGAAAGAGACAACCTTATTAGGAATCCATAAAGTTCCAGCTAGAGAACGTTTGATGCTGCAATCCTACTAATAAAGACAAAAATCATTGTACCATCTTCATTTCTAACAAGATCACCATAGCCAGCTCTTCTTGCAATTAAGGAACCATCATAAGATAGAGATCACCATCTGTGTTTTGGAGAAATCCAAGAACAAGTTTTAATTTGACATGACATGACAAAAGTTTCCACCTCCCATATATTAATAATAAAGTCATGAACCAAGTTATTTAGAACAACGGTTTTCTCCTTCTTGATTTTGGCCTTTACCTCAAACTCGATATTTTCAACCACTTTTTCTCCAGGCTAGCTCCTATTCTCAAATCTATTCAGATTTCTTTCTCTTCAAATATGATAAATAGAAGCACTAAATGTTAATTTGACTTTTTGTGAAGCAACATCTTTCCTTGTAAAGAATCATTCAATCGATTTGCACTCAGAGAAGGCTGTACTAACTCTTTTGTGAAATGGAGTTAAAGATTTGAGTATTTCCATCCAAATGAATCTATTGTATTCACGTTGAGAAAAAAATGTGGTCCAAGGATTCTCTACTGCTCCAACAGAAAGCATACTGAAACACGAACAAAATATTAATTTTGCACAAATGACTTTGGGTCGGGAGCCATTGTGTCATGACCGTCCAAGCCACAAAACTGTGTTTTAGAATATTATTAGAAAACCATATAACATTGTGCCAGTGTACCTAAGTAGAAGAAATTCATAATAAGAACCAAGCATATTTTGATTTGATATCTCCCATTAACGTGAAGCCATTGACATCATGGAAAATGGCACTAACATATATAAGAACCATAGTTCTAATCTTTTTATAAGGTTTGGATAGAAAGAGAAAGGCGAAGAAAAACAAAAGATATAGAAGTAGCTTTTAAGAGAAAATCTGGTTTCTAATTTTCTCCAACTTCCAATTATTTTTATTTTGTTTATTTTTACTAGTTTGTCATAATAGCAAATTAAAAGGTAGTAATTGCTAAATTAAAGTTTGTTAAAATAGCTACCTTTTACTATATTGAAATTATGTTTTTCAAAATTTAGAAGTAAAAATTTGTATAAAAATACCCCATGCATAATAGGAGAGATATTGAATTTCTTTATTGAAATTTAGTTTTCTAGTTATTAGCTTTGTCATTCTCCAATTCAATGATTATTGCTTGAATTTTTTTCTCTACCTTAGTTGAACGATATTTGATGCAATCATACACAGTTATGTTGGTTGGTATCAGAGTTTTGATCCTACATTAATTGATATCAGAACCTTGATTCAATAGTGCTAGAATCAATCATAGACATCCTCACCAACAATGGCTGGGATCAGAGCTTTGGTCATGCATAAAATATAATTCACTCCTTAACTACGTGTGCACATATGTACTTTTCTATAGTAATTCTTGACCTGATGGTATACCCACTAATTTTCTTCAATTGGCTCAAGTAGTTTGGCTTCAATTAGGGTTGGATAATTCTTTACTTCAAAATCTATTGAAATATAATAAGTATATTAATTCATACCTCACTTAATGCCCTAGGGTTTCAGGATAGTTGGTTCATTTACTTCTTAATTAGTAGGGTACCAAATCAAGGTTAGGTTGCAAGTTTGATTCTCCTCTCTTTGTATATATGCACACATTCTATGGACTCGCATCTTGTTCCCCCCTCCCCCATCGATTGTCCAGGAGTATTGAAATATAGTAAGTTAACTCATACCTCTCCTAACACCATAAGATTTTCGAAGAGCTAGTTAATTTACTTATTAATATGATATCAAAGCAAGATTAGGTTGGGAGTTTAATTCTCCCCATGGACCAAAGTATTCTCCTAGGCATACACATTCTATGGACTCATATCTAGTTCCCATGTGTTTACGGTCTAGGAGTTTCCATCCAGAGGGTGGGTGCTGAAATATAATAAGTATGTTAACTTGTACCTCTCTTAACAACATAGTAAGTTGTACCTCTCCTAATAACATAGTGTTTTGCAAAAGTTGGTTTATTTACTTCTTAATAAACTAACTCAAGACTGATTGTTGTTTTGGAAAATATAATGTTAAAAAAATACAAAAAGACCAAGCAAGTTTGCTAATCCAACCTTGAAATATATTTAAAGTCAGATTTAGTTAGCAGCTAACTCAAGCTAATGACACAAGTAATGTAATTTTGCTATTAGATCCATTGTCTTAGTAGGATTTGAAACATATATCCATAATGTGATAATAGACTTACTTTCAAATTTAGTTTCTATAAACACTAAAAGAAAGGGAGCATTTTGTATCCATGACGTAGAACCAATATTTAGGTCTTGTGTAACCATTACTTGCCATATGTTTGATGTCCACAAGATCAAGACCACCATTGAAGAGGTACCTCCTAACAATTGGATGATTAGATGCTTTGGTGTAGGAAGACATTGTGAGATGTAATGACTTAAGCCTATTTTAATCCTCATTATACACTTTCACCCATTGGAACCATTATTGGAGAAAAAGACCGACATGAGGTACATGATCTCATCTTAGGTGATTGAGGATGCTTAGCATAACTGTTTGCTCCATAGGCATCATTTGTATATAAAAAAGATCACCAATGATTAAGTCTTATCACCAAGGAGTCATAGAAGGCTGTGAATGCTCTTAGTTTTGTCCATTCTATGCACTATCTTTAAAAATATATCTTGAATCTAGAAATTACCAAAATTTTGAAAGTTGCATAAGTAATTCCCTAGGTTAAATTCCAAGTTCTATAACACATTTAAAGCCCAAATAATTCTTTAGCTACACCTAAAATCATATTGGGTATACATAACAAAATAGGATTTCTTATTTTATAATGAGAGTGGTACTTATCTCTATAATAAAATTGTACTTACTATAAATCATAAGTCCATAAATAGAAATTAGAATATGAATATAGGTATTGTTGGTCATCAACAAAAATTTTATCTAGTCACTGAGTCAACCCATGCAGATCTCCGGTTCAGGTTATCAAAAGGTACATGTTCAGTTATACCTCTAGACCGAGGACTTTGCACAACAGAATAATTACATCTAATATGACAAAAGATAGAACTTTCATAAATTAGAAGAGAACACAATATGAATCAAAGGTATACCTTTAGACAAATTGCCACAGTTCCTCCCCTCAGGTTAGGAAAGAACTTTGTAGAATCCGAATGTGAGATACAATCGACTTGCCTGATATAGGATTGATATAGGACTTGAGATAGACAACAAACTAGGCCTAAGCTAATTGCAATAGCTACTGCTACACTATGATAAATATAAATGTTTTTCGGATATGAGATTGAGAGGAATCTCTCTTTCGTTGTTGCCTCTCATCTTATAGGATCTTCCTCGATGGCCTCATCGTGGCCATGTCTGCCTCTAACCGTTTTTTTTGGTTGAAGTCGTGGCTATTCCATTCTCCAACTGGTTCAAATCATGGGTCCTCCATTTCTAAGTTGGTTTGACCATTACTTGTGTTGTAGGACAACTATTGTATATTATTGTGTTTTGAACCTTCCATCTCCCGTTTGATGTGTTCTATTCGATAACTGCTTGTTGAATCATTGCTCCTTGCCACATGTCATCTATTGATTGGTGGATTTTAAATTGTGGCCTAACAAATGTCCTCCACATGTGTAAACACCAAATTTCGAGCCATGTATATATGATGTGGCTAAAAACTCAACGTAGACAAATTACCCAACCGTTTTGAGACTGATTTATTATTTTATGGGTGTGGACTAATACTTAAAACCTCAAAAGAGATTTGTTATTTACTACTGTTTAGCATAGTAAACCTCTAATTAACTCCAAGTTACTTTACTTGTAAAATAAAGCAAGAAGTTGCATAAATAAAATAGAAGAAGAAGAGGAAGAAGATAATCTTTTTTACAAGCTATGCTACTCAAATACAAATTAGTTTGACATTACCTTGTCATGGTTGTCTTCAACATCAAGCTTCTTGTAATATCTCCTTTGAAGAAGGATGAAGGGGTATAATGGACTTGCCACCTTTTATTAGAAGAGAGAAAACTTGTTGAACTTTGCGTAACTTGAAGAAGATGGTGGGTGTAAACCTTACCCGAATCTAGAGAGCAAAGCTTGCTTGAGAGCTTGAACTTGCAGAGAGTTCAAAGATGGGTTAAAGATTCCAAAGATTAGAGATATATTAATTTTCGTGCTCCTTGAAAGTATTTATAGGGACCAAAACAAGCTAGAGAAGAATCCTTGTTAAAGTAGAACTCTATCTTGTTCATGGCTTCCATGTTGAGGTGGGAGTCTTTCATCCTTACCTATGTGAGATTATAGCTCGATACCTCAGTCTCTTAGGTGTTTAGGGAACTCATGGAAGTCATGACTATCTAAAATAACTACCATTAAAGGAGCTTGAGTCATTTTGCGAAGTCTGGTTTTCTCAGTGCACAAATGTGAACAGTTTATTTGCACACAATATATTGTAGCGAATGAATATGTCTTTATTAATTTGCGGACAATTCTCAATATGCATGGATTAAGTGTTTGGACTTTAGTTCGCTCATCTAAATGTGGCAAATATAGTATAACTTCCCTATTTGCACACATTTTTGGTTTCTAAAGCACGTTTTTGGTTTAAATCTTAACCAAACGCGTGTTACTTTTTTTTTGGAATTGTATGACTAGCCTGTTTTAATTCTCATTAATGGCTCGCATTTCAAAGATGTAATTGATTTGACTAGGTATCCTCGATTCACACCATTCTGCAGGTGGAATATCTATGAGATTTGATTGCTTCCAAGACTTTTTGCCTAACTTTCGATAACTCTTAAGCCAAACGAGCGTCAATTTCTTTGTTGGAAACTGAACCGCCTCTGTTTTCTTCGATAAGCTCTTCCCTTGATAAGTCTATAAATACCAACTTAGGGTCTCATTCTGTGTTCACCTTCTTTGACATGTTTGCGCTGTTCATCTTCTGTGATCATACCATTAGATATTCGTACCTTGGAGTGGTTTTAAGCTTTGTTAAATGTTTTAACTTTCTTCCCTGACTTGCATTTGATACTCAGATTCGCTTACTCATGAGGATGTTAGTTTTCACCTTCTCATGCTATGTTCTCAACCTGACTTGCCACCCTACCTCTAGAGGACAGGCATTTTTTCTTATGTCTCCTTGTTTCAAAGAGATGTATGAGCACATGATTCGCCGTGTGACTCTAAAGTATATCTTGGGTCATGGAAGACCACCTTATAGAGTAGGAGATGGTGTCATCAAAGATCTTTGGGGTGGAATCTCATTCCACTTGTGGTGTCTTTGTCGGTCATAGATGGGAGCAAAGCTGAGGAGTGGCACATTGACTTAAGCCCCTTCCTTTCTTTACTCCTCCTATAGTTTGGGATTGCCACACAAGACACCCCTAAGGTGACTTCTAGAGAAATGGATGCCCCTCACCCAAATTCTCCTCAGCCTTTCTCGGCATACAAGTTGAATAATTTCTACAGGAAACCACCCTCATCCTTTGTTACCTATCAACCTCGACATTCCATTTTGACCATAGATGAGCCATTTAAACTGTAACAAAATGGCACATAGTCTCAATTTGATCCTTCATTATTGCTTGCTATTTGTAAAACGTTTTTGTTTCTCAAGCATTGTTTGCCTCAATAACAATCTTTGTAAATTTTGGCTTATATATGATGACAATTTTTTATTTGGACATTTCGTTTATGAATTTTTCCTTTTTTTTCCTTGAAACATAATAGTCGTAAGAACTTTTATATTGTAAGACATTCTTTGCCTTCTCGCAAGCCATAGAGTTTAACTTGAATTGACCAGTATATGCTTCTTATCTTCTAGATCCTCCCCTTTGACGTGGAGGGTCTGGTGGCTCACTGTCATATCTTACTTTTGTGTACCTGGATAAGCATATGTTGGTCTCCCATGTTTTTTTATGTTCTAATCTCCTCCTTATATTTAACCATTTCACTATGCTTAATAATTTACCAGTCAAATTGATAGTGCCACTTATCCATAGTTTCCATGGCTTCTTGGTTCTTTTTATTTTTAAGCCTTGGGTCAGTGCCAATATTTATAAGTGAAATGGCCATCTGCTGATGATCCATGTCACCGTTTCTTTCACTCTCCTTTGGTGTCGAGTTATCATTATCCATTCACACATCGAGTGCTGGCATAATCTGTCCCCTTATCTTTTGGGCCTTGATCCCCTGATCAATCACCTACTTAGTTTGACGTTCATCGCTTATGTTTTGTAACCCAAAGCTCTAGTTGTGGTTTTTTCACAACTAACTTCTTTGAGTTTTATGCATGGCACTTTTAACCTGTTCTGGGGTAGTATATGTAGTCATTGCCTTTTTCCTATTAACTTGGGGCTTATCGTTTTTTGTACCAATCTCCAATCCGACTCTTTTGTTGTGGCGGTTGAATTTTTCTCTTGGACTGATTATCGATGTGTACGTCTCCCCTAGTTATGGTAAAGCCGGTTGTTTCCTTTCACCTCAGGAAATTAATTTGTCTGAGTAGTCTTTGTAACTCCTTCTTCATCGAAGGTGGTTTCACTTGGATGATTGTCTTGTCTTTATTTTGGTCTATCTCAATCCCTCGATTGTGTACCAAGAAACTGAGAAAGTTACATGCTTTCACGCCGAAAACACATTTCAAAAGTTTCATCTTCAATTGATGTTTCCTTATCCTGAGGAACCCCTTCTCTAAATCTAGTAGATCATCATCAAAATTTTGGGACTTAACAACGATATCATTGATGTATATTCCGTGAATTTCCCAATTATATCATAAAACATGTAACTCATGGCTCACTAGTATGTAGCCCCAGCATTTTTCAAGCTGAAAAGCATGACTATCCAAATGTTCGTCCATAAAAGGCAGTATTTTATTCTCAACAGCTCCATCGACTAACAAGTCAACTATGGGGATCGGGTATTCGTCCTTTGGAGTTGCAGCATTGAGATTTCTAAAGTCTATATAAAAATTCATTTTGTCATTTTTCTTAACTACTAGTACTATGTTTAACAACCACTGTACATACCTACCAGGACAAATGAAGTCTACGTTAAGTAATCTCTCAATTTCTTCTTTGACCTTTAGCATAACTTCACTGGTCATTCATTGAGGTGGCTACTAAAAGGGCATGTATCCTTCTTTTGTCGGCAGTCGATGTTCGACCAATTTTTTGTCTAAACCAGACATCTTTGAATAGTCTTAAGTGAAGCAATCTTTGTACTACCCAAGGACTAATTTCATCTTCTCGAACTCCAATGGCCCAAGTTTTGCACAAATATAAGTAACCCGCAGCTCTTCTGTCGAACCCAAATTCACTCTCTTAGGTCATCTTATAACTTGGCTTTCAAGTCGTCTAACTTAGTCAGGGCAGTGCTTAGTTCTTTTATCCCTATGGCTTCTAGATCATGGGAATCTTTAGGAGTGGAACATTCAGCAAGGTACATTTCAATTTTTCTTTCTGTCAAGTATTCTGACTATCTTCTCGTGGCCTTTGAAATGGTTTGTATTCTTGCTTTGTCTATGTCAGTCATCAGCTTATTTTTTACAATGTAGGTCCGACTCCTCTGGTCCTTCCAACAGACTAGGTTTGGCTAGATCTCTGCATAACTCTTTGAACTCCACTTTGGAGGAGCCCTCCTCTCGAGTCTTTTGGATTGTCACCTCTGTGGCTTTCCTTTCTTGTTACAACCCACTAGCTTGATTGTTCCGATGTTATCGTCATATAATTGAACCTCGACATTGTTTGTTAACACAAGGAAATTTTTTCATCTACGTACACCACTTTGATTAAGTTATTATCATTCCAAAATAATAATAACTGGTGTAAAGATGAAGGGACACACCAACTCGAGTGTATCCAGTCTCTACCAAGCAATGCATTATAGTGCAAGGAAGTATCAACTATGAAAAATGTCGTTATCTAGGTCCTACTTCCTACTTTTAACTCAAGGGGCATGACTGCCCTTGTTCTTGTGGCATTTTTACAAAATCCACAAACAGAAACGTCTGTGGGAACCAAGTCACTATCAATTTTTGACAGTTTTCTCATCATGGATACCGGCAATATATTTGTTGTGGCTTTGTTGTCCGCTAGAACTCTGTTCATAGGTTGGTCCTCCATGTGTACCTTTATGTATAAGGGCTTTAGGTGTTGGGTCATGCCACTAGCTTACCAGACATTTCTTTGATTTCTGTTACAGGTTCGCCTAGGTTTGGATTTTCATCCTCAATAGTCTTTTCAGAGCTAACACCCCAAGGTTCCTTATCGACTTCGAAAACCTGGTTTTGCTGAGCTTTGAATTCTGCAGGTAGAGTGAGAATCATGTTACAGTCGGCCATTCCACCTGGAAAGCTGCCAAATCATAGTGTGGTCTCATTTTCGGTATTGCTCGAGAGGTTATTTGTGAGATGCTCTAATGGTGTGAAAGAATATATAAATAAGTCTTCATCACAAAAACCCTCGAAATCATCCTCACCAGAGGGTGTGTTTGCTAGATCTACCCAAGAGAGATGATTTGGTCGATAGTCTTTCTTTCCTCCTCAGGGATAACTGGTGCTGATCGTGTTTCTTCTTGGTCAGCCACCTTAGATTTCTTGGAGCTTTTAGACTTTTGGGGTTTCCTGCTAATGAGTACTCATATTGTTTGCGGTTCTAAACTATCCATAGTGCCGATGGCAGGGTAGCACCATCTTTCATTCTTTTCATGCTCTTTCTCGCCTCTGTCACCTTCTTACACCACATTGATTTGATTCATGGTGAGGTACTTTTCCTTTTGATTGTCGTCTATACCTACTTAAGGTATTTCTCGTCATGATCCAACCTTCTGATCCAACTCTGAGGCTTGGTCATTTTGGTGCAGCATGGCCTGTTGTCTGAGCCATCTCCTTTTTTGAGTCTTAGTCATGAATGGGAACTCCAGATTGTACCCGTATTTGTATACTAACACACTTTGGATGTGTTGTTTCCAAGTTGGCGAGGTTACCCACACCCATCTATCATGTTCTACTCATGGTGGATTAATCATCCTCGGGCGCTAGTGATCTCAACTCATGGGTTCCTTTCCCATCCATGGCTTGTTCATGTATTCTCCCTTTTCTCTAGCCCATTTATTAGGTCTCCAATTCCTGCTCCATCATACCTTGGTCCCCATTGTATGTCGAGGGGTTTTCTCTTTCTTTTATAAGATTTTATCAACTGTGGAACCTTTTGATTCTGAAATTAGAGCTGATGCCACCAATCAAGACATTATCTGGCCACATCTCTCACATAGACAAAAGTCTTCGTAGTCAACATTGAATTTTTCATTGCTTTCATTGACTTCCGGTTCCCATGTCATTACCTCAAGTTGGTCCAACTTTTTTTTTTTTTTTTCCGCCATTTGGTGGCTTCCTCTAGTACTAATACTCAGGATGATAAGCAGCAAGCTGCCAAATGTTTTCTTGCATCAGTGATCACATTTGTAAGTGTCATATTCTCACTAGCCTTTCTACTCGAAGCCTAGTTTATAGTGATCATATTGACATTCACCAATTTAGGAAAAGGGTTGGTTTCTACTTCCATAGCCTTGGCCTTGTCAGGGAACCGAAGTAAATTTTTAATGATTTCTCTTGGATGATGTTATGGAACACTACACACTTGTTTGTCGAGTAAGTGAAGGAATTATGCCATTTACAATAATTCTGCCATCGCAATTCATCTTGGTTTGGAATTTTATGTTTTCCAACCAATTTGATTTATTTGGCTTTGAGTAATAAATCAAATATTTGATTTGCTTGATTTAGGTCGAAGGAATAGCTTTTCATTGTAGCTACTGGCCTATTCAACTCCTGAGCTTGGGAGTCTTGTTTGACCAAAGCATGGCATGTAAAGGGTCTATTCCCTATGTATTCGGCTAAGTCGATCTCATAATTTGGGTCTTGGTAATAAGTCCCATATGACGCATTATGCCATTGATTTTCCTCCCTAAGGATTTTTTCATACCACATAGCTCTTTCTGACAACTCGAACAAAGTGAAGAATGTTATTCCTTTGAACTTCTTTCTTATTTTGAAGTTGAGGCCATCTTGTGCTAATTTCATGAACTCGACCTCGGGAAAGCTACTAAGACACCTTAACTTGGCTACTTTGAACCTCATGATAAATTGTTCAGCCATTTTCTTCGACTGTTGTTTTAGTATGGGCATATCAGCCATCGATACTCCTAGATCTACTAGAGAAAAGGGGGACTAAAATTTGTCCTCCATTTCTTCCCAACTTTGAATCGAGTTAGGCGGGAGGTTAGTGTATCATGTGAAAGTTTGTCCCATTAACAAATTACAAAACAATCTAACCTTATAATACCCTTGACTCGAGAACTCTTCACATTGAGTGGTAAAGCGGTTGATGTGTTTCATAGTCGTCTTACTATCCTCACTCAAGAATGTGGCAAAATCAGGTATTTTATATTCTCGAGGGAACTCATAGTCCCTATCTATTTGTTATGGGTAGGGTTTTCTATACGCAAGTCCCATAATGCACCTGAGACCAGGTCCATACCACTCTTTAAGGACATCAATCATGTCTTCTCGAGTGTTCTGGGCATACCCTGGAGGTACTGCACCATCTAGACACCCTTGGGGTTGGTATGCCCCCTGGAACGGTAGTGGCTACATATTAGGCCCTACACCTATACCACCATAGTCATTGAGATCTGGGAAAATATTATCCCAATAGTTTAGTGGTTTTATCCTCCTATTAGGATGGGGATTCAGCCTTGTCTACCTATATCTGGGCATGGTCGGCCCATGAAAAGGGTAACCCCAATCTAGATGGGCTCGGCTTCTACCAAGTGGTGGTCCTGGCCCCAGGTGACCATATCCATTTATGTCATAACCACTTTGATTGGTTCTGTACCCTTGCTGGGTATTCTGGTCACTATAGTCATTTCTAATGTTTTGTTGGTTGGGTTTGTTGTCTTGAGATGCCCATTGCTCGTATCAAGGTGCATCTTTCAGCTTGTATCGAGGTGCATCTCTCAACTCGAATGTGGGGTTTTCACAAACTTCAAACCCTTCGGGCCTTGTTGGTATGCTTACCTCGCCAAAATAACCCACATAGCCTTGGGTTCTCTGTGTTAGTACCCCTGCTTGAGCCACGATCGGCCCTTCGGGAAGTGACACAGGGATGGCTTCGGGTTGGGGCTTTGCTGGATACTCAGGAGCTCTATCTTCCCCCACGAGCCCTTGTGAAGTTCTTAGAGCATTCGTTCCGTTTGTAACCCCTCTATTGCAAATATTGGGGTTGTAGTTGGAATGCATGTTCTCTACCAAGGGTTGGAGTACCCTTAGTAAGACTTCAGCCAACACATCCGACATCATTTGGAAACCATTCTCAACTCTCTTAGAGAGTTCATTGAGTCTCCCATTGAGGTTCTTAGATAGCTCATTTGCCTCATTACCACTTGGGTTCGCAAGTTGTTTATCTTTCCTGGGTGGCATTTCAAGAATGTCTCCTACTGTGGTCGTCAACAAAAATTTTATCCAGTCACCAGGTTAACCCATGCGGATCTCGAGTTCAAGTTACCAAAAGGTACATGTTCAGTTATGCTTATAGACCGAAGACTTTGTACTATAGAAAAATTACACCCAATATGAAAAAAGATAGAACTTTCATTAACTGGAAGAGAGCATGATATGAATCGAAGGTATAACTTTAGACAGATTGCCGTAGCTCCTCTCCTCAAGTCAGGATAGAACTTTGTTGAATCCGAATGCAAGATTCAATTTACTTGTCTGATACAAGACTTAAGATAGACTACAAATTAGGCCTAAGCTAACTGCTACAGCTACTGCTACGCTAGGATAAAGATAAATGTTTTTCGGTTATGAGATTGAGGGGTCCATCTTTCATTGTTGCCTCTCCTACTTATAGGATCTTCCTCGATGGCCTCATCGTGGCCATTTCTGCTTCTAACCGTTTCTTTGGTTGGAGTTGTGGGTGTTCCGTTCTCCAACTAGTTCAAACCGTGGGTCCTCCATTTGCGAGTTGGTTTGCCCAATACTTGTGTTGTGGGACAGTTGTCACGTATTACTATGTTTTGAACCTTCCATCTCCCGTCTGATGTGTTTTATTCAATATCTGTTTGTTGAATCATTGTTCCTTGTCACGTGTCATCTATTGATTGACAGATTTTAAATTGTGGCCTAACAGGTATACGTAATCTTACAACACAGTCGCATCAATATTGCCTCTTAGTGCTACCAAAAACCCGTCACCAAAACCCTTTAATGGGAAGGTAGTTGGAGTTAATTTTTGTAAATGGTCCTTTAGTTATTTTTTAATAATTGGATAATTGATTGATTTATTAATGATATTTGTTTATGAATAATATTTGTTGTGATGTGTATATTATTTCTTGAGAAGATATAAAGATTCTTTAGGTCACTAAATTGCATATTATCTTGGGTCTCAAGTTGGCTCAGGATTTCTCATTTATATTGAAGGTGATAATAGCTCTATAGTGCATCTTCTCAATGATCGTCATGCTCATATTCCCTGTAGACTTTAGAGTATTATCTTGGATTGCTATAGTATAGCTCTTCTCCTTCCTCAAGTGACTATTTCATTTGTTCCAAGAAACTACAACAAAGCAGTCCATGATAAGGCAACCATAGCAGCTAAGAAATGCATTTCTCTATAGTACACGCTACCCTCAAAGGTTAACCTCCATTTTAACAATGGATATTTGTAATTTTGAGAAATATTCTGTTGAATGAAATTGAATTAACGCTCCCCTGCTGCAGAAAAAAAAAAAAAGGAATATTAAGTATATGATAATATCAAATGTGAAATATCTAATTTTCCAATACTAGTAGACCTTAAATGTTCACAATTGGGCATAAAATTAGAAGTTTCATTTTGTAGTGCGAAGTAAAAGGGCCCAGAAAAGTGTTCAGTTGAAAATGAAGGTGGTCAATAAAAAACATCAAATTCAAAAACACATCATGTGTCAATCAATGGCACGCTTTTAGAGTTCTGTCTCAAAACAGACAACCATTCTCCTATATGCTGTTGGCATCTGCCAGGGCTCTCTATAATTGGATAATAATATCATAATCGTTAGAGTAGTTGGCTCTAGGCCTAGATCTGAATGTATAATTAATGCATTGTACTAAATTTCTGAGAGTCGTATACTTTGATAAAAATACTATAAAAATTACACTCATTTTTGTTCTAAAGATTTTATATTATCCCCCAACCTAAGAGACTTATATTTCCCAACCTTATTCAATTTTTATTTTTATTTTATTTACAAATCAGTGACGGCTATCAGTATTTTGGGTAATTCACAATTGCATTCTTGCAGTGCGAATATTCGATAAGGAAGTCATTATTTTAATGCAATGAGATTATATCTAGTTAAGATTTACGATTCCATTGGACTGATCAGACACTTCACCCAATGAGATTAAATCTAGTTAGTAAAGATTTTATGACTCCATTGGACTGAACACACACGTGTGTGTGTGTACGTGTGTGGTAAATATTTACTTTTGGAAAGAATCAATCAACCAATGCTTTTTTTTCCTGATCAAATTGAACAATAGTAATAATAATTAATAGTAATAATAATAATAGCAATAATTATTATTATGAAATAATATAGTTCGTAGGAGATAAGGAAAAGAGCTAAGGTTACAAAGTTACTTAGCCGTCTACAAAGGGACATATTGACTTTGTGATTCCATTGATGCTGATGTTGATTCAAACCCAGACTCCTAGTAATTGGTGATGCAAATGCTTACAAAAAACATTAGTTTCCAAAAATAAAAGTACACGAAAAGTTCAATTATTATGAAATAACATAGTTAGGTGGAGGTAAGGGAAAAAGTTAAGGTTACAAAGTCACTTAGTCGTCTACAAACGGACATATTTACTTTGAGATTCCGTTGACGTTGATGCTGATGCTGATTCAACCTGAGACTCCAAGTAATGGGTGATGCAAAAACTTATAAAATTTTTTTATTTTCCACGAATGAAATTACATGGAAAGCTCCATTCTTGACTAAGCTAGTTTTATCTGTTACTTGTTCAAACACGGCTCCATGCTTCAAAATTTCCGGTGAAGTCTTAACTCCTTAGAAGCATGTCGTTCTTTTTCTTTCGGACTTTTGTTGAAGCGCTAATAATGACCAAACTTCTTACTCTATTTATCTGTTTCTTCTTCTTTCTGGGCCTTCCCTTCATAACGGGGACGCCTCAAAGAAGCAGTGTTAACACAACAATCTCGTTTCCTGTAGGGGTTGTTCTTGATCTTGAAACATGGGTCGGGAAGATGGCCAACAGCTGTATTTCAATGGCACTCATGGATTTCTACGCCACTCACAGTCACTACAAAACAAGGCTGGTGCTCCACTCAAGAGATTCGAAGAAAAGTATTGTTGGGGCTGCTTTGGAAGGTACTATCAATTTCTTGTTTTTTCTTTTGGACACGCTTATATGATGATATGCTTCCTTATCTTTCCGATTCATTTCAACAGGGATGAAATATATTTCTTAATATCGCTCTAAAACATGTCATATCATTGCTATTGCGGATATGCCCTTGTATTTCATCAGATGCATACTTGGTGTGTTTCACTTTTTTACGCTATCTGAGTCATATGTAAAGGACTCAGAGAACGTCGAATCTACCGGGGTGCAATTTGGGTAGGTTAGGCGAGTTAGGACCCAACTTTCAATGTTAAACTGGTCAACTCAAATCCAAACCAAACTTGAAATCGGGGTCTTAGCTCCGTTCAGGTTTGACTGGGTTGGGGCGGGTTATATCAGTCTCAGCTATTCTCCACCATTAATAGCTTTTAAGTCGGTACCTCATACTTTTTAATGGAAGCACCAACCCAAAGACAAGTAGAGAACACCATTAGTTACTACAACAACACCTCTCTCTCTCTCTCTCTCTCTCTCTCTCTCTCTCTCTCTCTATATATATATATATATATATATATATATAT
>JAOXJP010283817.1:0-33732 GCA_025762735.1 Platanus orientalis | reverse complement strand
AAAACATAGCTCTACCATTAAACTGGATATTCAAAGCAGGTCTCTAGGATTTCAGTTAAGGCAAGATCCATTCATGCACATACATATCAGTTCAGGTGTTCAACATGGGCTTCCATTGTATTCGATTTATATTGTTTAGTTAAAGGCAGACAAACAGGGGCACTCTTATTTTCAGTTTTCAGTTTCGTTTCTTTTTGTTTAGTCAAAGGCACCATATCACTTACCTCACCAAACCTTACAAAGATAAGCTTTTGCTTAAGAAAAAACCCGAAGTTCCTACAATCTGGAATAAATTTCAGCCATTATGTCCAACAAATGTTGGAAATGAAACAAATTAACAAGACTTGATGGGAATTCCGTGTTGTATATCCCACATTTAACTACTAAGATCTAATTCAGCCTTCATTGTTTTAATCCTTGAGAAAGATTAGAATCTTTAGCAACATCTATTTCAACTACTACTATGAGGAAATTAAAAACAAATGAGTGCTACATAAAAAATTGAAAATCTGACAAGGGGTTCATGGTCCATTTTCTCTTAAGAATACCAATGACCAAGGGTGGAAGGTGACAATCTGACAAGCTGGAATAACCAAATATAAAGGTACTGAACTGGCCCTTTGTGTTAGTAATAGTGATCTGCCCATAGGCCAAGCATAAATGTGGGCCAAAGAAGAGTAGTAATGAAGATGTGTGTCATGTTGCCAAAAAAATTTCCATGCTCAAAGCATAAACCCAACAATCAATTATGGAGATATATGACTATTATTTAGTTAAAATGTGAACCAATTCCTTTTCCATTTCTTGGCAACCAGTTGACAAACAGAAAAGTGACTAGTGGATTCTGTCCTTTTCTAATCCTTTTTATTCCTTTGTACTTTTGGATTCTCAAATTCCTTTTCTAATCCACTCAAATCCGGACATCCAGAAGGAGCCTAACAGATAATTGAAGCGATTTTTACTCACCACACCCCCATTTTAAGACTTTTCAAAATTCCAATCCATGTCCATCAAGAAAATGACTTTCTAACTCTTTTAACCAAAACTTAAAACATAAAAATACTCTCCCCACCCCCTCCCCCTTCTTTAAACCTCAACTACAGTTTAAAATTCTCAAAACCACTCATTCGTTCCTTTTTTTTCCTCCAAAACCAAACCTTATTATTTTTTTGACCCTCATTGTTATGTGAAAGCGTTGTAATTGATCTACAATACGTATTTCCAGTTTTGGAAAATTGATCTACGATACATATTTTCAGTTTTTCACTCAATCAAAAGCCTTGTAGATTTTTTTTATTTTTTATTTTCCATATCTATATATTGATTTTTTTTGCGATGTTCCAATTGCAGGGTGATGTTTCGAGCCAATTCAGTAAGGTTTTCGCCATGATGGTAATGGATTATACCAGTGAGTTTATCACGCATGAGGTAAAGCTTTTTGAAATTTTTTGAGTTACTATGCGAAGATTTTCCTAGTGATTGTGTTTCAATTTTTATGTTGTTACTTTTTTATAGATATTTAAGAGCCGAGTAGACTTACGTAAGTGGGCGGCCGAGGTTGGGCGAAGAAATGGTTTCATCATTGTCACTAAGAAGTCAGATTATGGTGCTTCCTCAAAGAAACCAAGAATTACCCTTACATGTGAGAGGAGTGGGCAATGTAGAGAGCCTAAGAAAGATGTGAATCAAGATAAAAAATATAAAAAAACATGTGGTGTCAGGTACCAAGAAATGTGGATGTCCGTTTTAATTAAAAGGTAAAAAGTTACCTACTAGTAATGATTGGATTTTGTTAGCAGTGTGTGGTGTGCATAATCATTCGGCTACGGATAATCTTGAGGGACATTCATATATTTAAAGACTATCATAAGAAGAGACTTCGTTATTGATTAACATGTCCAAGAGTATGGTATGACCAAAGGATATTTTGGTTGCACTAAAACAAAGAGACCCATTAAATGTTACCACAATGAAGACAATATACAATGTAGGACAAAGACATAGAACAACGAAGAAGGGTGGGAGATCTTAAATGCAGCAACTACTGGGACAACTGGTAGAGTATGGATACATTGAGTGTCGTAAAAAAATCGATGATATCGAAACTGTGTCTAATTTATTTTGAGCACATCCGGTTAGTTTGGAATTGCTACATGCATTTCCACATGTTTTGATCATGTATTGCACCTACAAGAAGAATATGTATCATATGCTCCTTTTGGAGATTATTGGATTGACATCCATTGACATGACCTTCATTGTAGCCTTTGTATATCTCCAGTATGAGAGAGAAGATAACTTTACATGGGCATTGAGTGTTTTGCATGGCACAATCGGTGATAGTGCTCATCCTCAAGTTATTGTGTCAGACAGGGAGGTGGCTTTGATGAATGCAATCTCTATAATGTTTCCTACTGCTACACATTTATTGTGTAGATGTCACATCAGTAGGAATGTTCTTGCGAAGTGTAAGAAAATGTTTTTGACAAAAGAGAACTGGGATAGGTTCATCATGAGTGGGAATCTATTGATGTTGTTAGTGACAGAAGAATAATACTTTCAAAATCTCGCATCATTGAATCATGAATCCAACATGTATCCGGATGCACTCGAATATATGCAAAGTAATTGGCTAGATGTATATAGAGATAAATTTATGGCTACTTAGATGGATCGATGGATGCATTTTGGGATGGGCACCGTGAAAACATTTTCATGGGGCTAATGGAGATGAAGGAATGTATTGGATCCAATTAAACTGTCTCAACACCCGGTCCAGATGGTAAGGCTTGACCAAATCAAGGCACTTCAGCATGCCATGATAGAATGTAAGATCAATTCATGGATATTGCGCTCGAAAGCCAAGGTCATTGTATGGGGTTCAACACACCTGCAAAAATAAGTTTAAACTAACGTCAATTAAGTAATCAAGGTAATAATTAAATATATATAACTTAAGTGAAGATCTACATAATTGACATAAATAAATGTATGTTTGATGAAATACCTCATTAACACTTAATGCGTTAAGTGTCTCCCGCATGACCCGCACGTTCTCTCTAAGTGGCCTAGTCTCTTTCCGCGAAGTCCATCTGTAGACTCGTGGCTCATTTCCGGTATAAGATAGGTTGTGATTAGGTGTGAGGTGAGAAAAGTGACCATAAACCCAACCCTCAAGCAGTGTGATGTACCATGCCATCTGTTTTACACTCACCCGATTTGCCATTCCTAGCTGACGGTAGAGATAGGCTAGGGCTGCATCACTCCACGCATAGTCTCGCACTTCCCACAGATTTGTCAGTAGCTTTAGATATATAACTAGCACTTGCGTAGAAGATTTGTCAATGAATAACGTATAGCCCAATAAAAATAACAAGTAAACCTTGGCTACAGACTCAATCTGGGCCGAATCAGATTCATCATTTACCTTCCAAAACAAAGTCCTCAGCCATTCCAACCACACATACCCAAAACGGCTTGAAGTTCCTCCTTTGCATGTTGGGGAGACACTCCCAGCTAGGCAGACACTAAGGTGACCGCATCCCTAATGATAACTTCTCCTCAGAAATTAAGACAGTCTGACCAACAATCAGAATCCAAAGTAGAGATAAGACATCGTCTAAGGTAATGGTCATCTCCCCGAACGGCATGTGAAAAGTATTAGTCTCCGGATACCATCTCTCCATAAACGCTGACACTAGTACCTTGTTCACAAACTTGTATAATGCTGAGATCAAGGGGTACAGGCTGAAAAATACTGATCATTAATTAAAACATCTCATCGAGAGAATTATTTCTCTCAAACACCCACTCATTAATCTTTTGGGTGTGAGATAAGCATTTAAGCGGTTCCCGCTCTTGCAATCAAAACAAATAGTGTTAATAATAGTAATAAATATAAACATTGAAAATTAATGATATTTAATAACAATAATAAATGAAAATAATCAATTTGCAATAAATCTCGTCACCAGATTGTCGCAGCAACGTGTGTCCTAAAGCTCAATAATAAGGAAAGGTCTTTAGGAGCTCCAGGAACATGAGCCTTATTAGCCTTAGCCTCTTCAGCGTATAAATACACCAATTTGTCATCTACTTGACAAGACACTAATGCTTTTGATGCTTTAGTAGATACTCTCAACCTTTGGGAACCATGATTTTGCCTTGCCGATGTCGTTAGTGGTACATGAGAGTTGTGGGAAGTGCCGGCATTCATATATGTTATAAACCAAATTAACCATAAAAAAAGATAGAAAAGGAATGACACATTTGGTTTTTTTAACCTGGGTTTGTTTGTACTTGAATGACACATTTTAAAAAACAAAAAAGTTTTTTTTTTAACCTTGGGTCTGTTCAAACTTGGAGGTCCGAATAGAATTGGGTTTGTTCGAACCTGTAGGTCCGAATAGGTAGTAGGTTTAAAGAAAAAAAAAACATGACACTTACTTGTGGAGGAGGTAGCAGCGGTGGTGGCGGTGACCGGAGGTGGGAAGAGAGGAGAAAGAGAAAAAGAAGAGAGGAAGAAGAGAGGAAGGAAGAGAGAAGAGAGGAAGAAGAGAGAAGTGAGGAAGAGAGAAGAGAGAAAGAAGAGAGGAATAATAGAGAAGTGACGAAGAGAGAAGAGGGGAAAAAGGGGAATGGAGGTTTTACGTAAGGGAGGAGAGAAAAGAGGAAGAAGAGAGAATAGGGGTGTGTGGTGAGGAAATGAGAGGGAAATAAGGGTGGTTTGGAAGTGAGGGTATTTTAGATAGGGGAGGAGGTGTGATGAGTAGAAAAGGGGGGCTGGTGAGATTGGGGTGTGGTGAGGGATTTTAATGATGCTACTAGTCCTTCCCTTTTTACAATCTCCCTCAATAACAATCTTCTTTAGCCCAAGTTCACGAGCCTTTAGTAGAGCAATGTGACCTATCCACACCCGGCTCCACCAAGGCGAACAAAAAAGAACCATTCTTTCACATCAAAATTCTAGCACCAGTAAATCCTATATGAACGATCCATCAAAATTCACTTTGACAACACCAGGATCTGGGGGAGACCAAAAAGAAATACCACCCGAGCTCAACACCTCCACATAGTAAATCACTCATCTCCTTTGATAACCTACGAGAGTCATAAAAGAATTTTAGAAATATGAGGAAAATCTTTATTAAAAACAACACTATTTCTAAAATTCCAGATAAACCAACATAAAATAACAATCTCTGTAAAAATATCTCTACTAACTAAATAACAAGAATTTTCAATCTTGAACCAATCATAAACCAATCAACAAATAAGATATTCAAGTTAATATCATGTCTAATAGCAAGATGAGATGCAAATCAAACCTTATTTGGGATATCTCAATAAAGGAGGCAATGGGAAGTTGATTCCACCTCCCTATGACACAAGGGTCACAGAGGATCAACATCAATGTTCCAACAGATAAGGTTAGGCTTAATAGGAATAACATCATTGCACGCCTTCCAAATGAAATGCTTAATTTTTTGAGGAATGGCCAAACCCCAAAGTCTACTCCACGAAAGTAGACTAGAATAAGGGGGGACGAGGAAGGAAGGGAGTTAGCCAAATGATATGCATATTTAGCAGGGAAGACGCATTTCTTATCGTACTGCCATATAAGCTCATCCTGAAACAAACTACCACTAAAGGGAATTCTAACTATGAAATCAATATCACATTTAGGGACCAAACTAACAATAGGGGTCAAATCCCATCTTAACGAACTAGTATCAATAAGATCTGGAACTAAAATGGGAGCCTCATAGGGAATCATATCAGGCAGTTTAATCCTAAAACTAGGTTTCTTTGGAATCCAGGGATCATTCCAAATATTTATATTGCTCCCCAAGTTAACATGCCACCTAAGCCCTTTCATTTCATTTTTTAATACTCTTTCAGGCCTAGGAACTATTGCCATTCGACTTAGAATTCAGGAAATCACCCACATGAAATAAATAGATTTAAGAAGACGAGCCTAAAGAGAATCAAGATTAATTAAAATTCTCTAAGCTTGTTTAGCAAGTAGGGCAGTATTGAACTCATGTAGATCCCTAAAACCTAAGCATCCCTCTTTTTTGCTTTTCCTCATCTTCTTCCAACTAACCCAATTAATCTTTTTATTTTCCTCATCATTGTCCCACCAGAATCTCCTCTAGATATTATTGATCTCATTACAAATCATCTTAGGGATAAGAAAGTAAGACATAGCATAGGAAGGGATGCCCATGATCACTAATTTAAGCAAAACTTCCTTACTGACTTGGTTAAGAAGTTTTGCTTTCCACCCTTGAACTCTAGAATTAGCTCTCTTAGAAATAAAAGTAAAAGGAGAAGCCTTGTTCCTCCCAATAGATGAAAGTAACCCCAAATAATTCCCTAGAACTTAAGAATGCTTCATATTAAAAATAGCTTGGATCTTCCTTTTGAATTGACTCAGAGTACTAGAACTAAAAAATAACTTAGAATTTTCATGATTTATGACTTAACCTGTGTGGACATCGGGGAAAGACTGGGGGTTCTCCCCACCCACTTCTACGGGACACGAAGCCTGGCCAATGGCAATGCCTTGGGGCTTCGGTTTGGGTGCAGGTCTTTTAGCCCAGGCTAGGCCTGTAGG
This sequence comes from Platanus orientalis, assembly GCA_025762735.1. Classification (NCBI taxonomy): domain Eukaryota; kingdom Viridiplantae; phylum Streptophyta; class Magnoliopsida; order Proteales; family Platanaceae; genus Platanus; species Platanus orientalis. The sequence goes on along the minus strand of JAOXJP010283817.1, from coordinate 27,113 downwards.
CCTAGGATTACTCTCAAAATTGGTCTGGATTCCTGAGATTTAGGATAAGCTGTTTAGTTGCAATTGGGGAAGGTATTAGGCACCCCGATTACCCACCTTTTTTGGATGACTTCTTTGACATAACAATATTAGAATGTTATTAAACGAAACAAAAAAAGTAATTTTTTCCTTGTCAGTATGCCTGAATTTGAACTTAGTACGCCTGATCTTGTGTCATATGCTTGTACTTCAATTTTGTACTAAAGTTCAGCATATGGCCTGAAAAGTATTCTTTGGTGGGTCTAGAGGCTAAATTATTGTTTACAGGAGTTGGAATGGGAGTTTATGATGGTTCTGGGGCATGGGGGTCCACCCTTGCTTTCTAGGCTATCAGAAAAGGATAAAACTAAAATTTCCCAGTCAATATGCCTAATCTTTTATATGTACGCCTAATCTTTCACAATGATGTGAATTCAGGCATGCTGTCTCATGTTGGCCCCACTTGGTTACTTCAACAAAATCAGAGATTTTAGATTTTTAAGAATTTATGGGTCTTTACAGACCAGTGGACACCTAAGGATAGAGGGGTAAACCTGTCCAGATTGGTATGCCTAATCCTAGACTATACGTCTAAACTTTATATATGCCTAATCTTTCATAGAAGTGAAAGTTTAGGCGTACTGTCTCAAATAGGTCCCACTTGATTGCTTCAATGAAACTAGGGACTTGAGAGTCTTCCTGGGGGCTTTCTGAGGGTCAATGGACCTTTAAAATATAGGGGACATACAAGGAAACAAAGAGAAAAACCCTTTAGGTTGGTATGCCTGATATCAGACAATACACCTAAACTTTAAAGGGGGTGAAAGTTTAGGCAGGAGAAAGTTCAGGCGTACTAATTCTAAACCATAAACTAGCAACTTGTTTCTTAGGTTTTTGGGCCACCAAACCATTGGACCTGAAATTTTTTAGAGAGTTGGTGTTGAACCCCAGAAGACTCTATGAGAAATTACAGCCCCATTGTATGAGGGTAGGCTCTTTTTTTAATTTCCAAGATGGGTGGATTGTGTGCACGTTTACATAGTCCCCTGTGAAACCAATGGATTATGGGACCCATTCTGACGGCTACACCCATTAGGTTAAGCCCAAATTTTACATGAAAAATCTAGACAGTATCATGAAACTACTGTTCAAAAATTGGAGCAAAGTAACAAATGCCTAAAGAGTTATTTAGCAAACAAAGGAGGTGCCATAAATTATTACAAGATAGGAAAAGTAGAAAATTAATTTAAGTAAAATTATAGTAAAATATTGAAACTACAATAAAATAAACTACAAATTAATTCAAACATGTAAATTAGTCATCTAATAAGAAAAAGCAATTATCAATCTAAAATAACATTTATGGACAGAATTAAAATTCAAATGCTCCCCATTGCTCAGTCTGGATAGTGTGAAAACACACTTACACAACGAGCAACTGGGGCCCATCTCGGGGGTCAAATGGATTCATTGAGGCTCAAATTTGGTGGACATGTAAATCACTACGATAGTGACTTACAGTTAAAATTTGAGCTTCATACTCCTTTGATTGGAGGAGTTATGATTTTCACACCTTTGATTGCTTAAAAACAAAGCAAAAAGAGGGGAGACAAGCCTGTCTCCCCTATGTCCCACCATGAGGCTTCTCTAATAGGTTCAGAGATGGGTTCTTTATAGCATGGAGGGTCTAAAAATATAAAAGGGGGGAGAGGACCAACGTTGGTAGCTTTTCTTCCTTTTCTCTTTCCTTCCTTTCTCTCTCTCTCTCTCTCTCTCTCTCTCTCTCTTTCTTTCAGTCTTTTATTTCCTTTCTTTCTCCTCTCTTAGTGGCTGGCTGGGGGGTATTTATAGGTGGGATCACTAATGTGGGGTCATGGAAGGTGCATGGCATGGATGGCTATGCCATGGTGGAACCCACATTAATGTGTGGTGGAGAGGGAAGAGGTACAAGGGTAAGGTGGTGCCCGCTAGCCACATGTGGGGTGGCTAGGGGGCCTCTTCCTATTGGCTAAAGGGTGAAGGGGGTGGATAGAGGCCACATGGCAAGGGGGGAGAGATGGAGGGCTATGGTAAGGAGTTGGAAAAATGGAGGGTGGAGATGAAAAAAGCTTTTAGGATTTTTTTTTTGAAAAAGTAATGATTACTTTTCAAAAAAATCAAAAAGTAATGATTGCTTCAACCGTATTTCATATTTTTGGCTCTCAATATGTTTCAAGGTTTATGAGTTTTCCACATCTCTCTAACATTCTTGTTGCAATGCAACTGTCAGAATTGGATTCGGATAAGAGTTAGTAGGTTAAAATTGAGTCTAAATGGCTCCAAAATGACTCATACTTGTGCTGGGAGGGTAAGATGGTAAAATTGAATTTGGAAGTCTTGATATAAATGGTAGCCCCCGAATTGTGTGAGATATAGGCTTAGACTATTTGTGAAACTGATACCCATGTCAAAATCTGTATCTGAAACACTGATTTGTCTTAAACTATATCTTTAGTAGGACTGAGACCGTTTTTTTCTGGATTCTAGTTAGAAAATGGAGGTTATCGGATCTTTTTGACTTCGGAACTACGAGTTCACAGGATCTGACAGGCTGACAATCTGATTCTTGGTGTTTTCCTGGGAGGTTCCTAAATGAAGGTTACTTGGTGGAAAAACATAGCGTGGATTTGTGAAAATGAGCAATTAGGCTATGTTGGATCTGTAAATGGACTGGTTTATTACGGGGTTTATCGAAGATATCAAAATTTTAGAGAAAATGAGCTTAACCTTGAGGGATTTGGATTCCCAAAGAGTTCTCGAGGGCTCACCGAGTGACAAAATCAGACAGAAATGACTTGTCTTTGACTTGAGAGAAAATAAGTTAATTAGAATTTGTTGAGCCTCTCGAAGATCTTGGAAAGAGTCTTTTAAAAGGTCTAGGAATTGCTAAGGTCAGGACACTAATTAGTTGAGTTTCTAGTGTGTGATGAAATCTTAGGGATACACCGAGGGTCCATATCTTGCGAAAAAAAGAATGGGTTTGACTTGGAGAGATTGAGGAAATTGATGTGGAGTGGATTTGGTAATATTTAGGCTTGAAAGCTAGCCTTGAAGCTTTGGCAAAAACTGAGACTTAACTTTTAACTAATTTGGATTTGGCTATTCGGGGAACTTTCGAGGACCTGTAATAGGTCAAATATAGCCAAAACTGTCTTTTGAGGGTTTAGGAAGATATTAGGATTTTGAAGTTGTTTGAGTTGTTGAAAATTTTGGTTCTTTAGATAGCTTTGAAGATAATCATGATGAGAGGGTTTGGGATTTGGCTTGGGGTCATTTGGGTGATGAGGGAAATTTTTTGAATCTATTGAGGGTCCAATTTTGAGAGAAAATGAGGAGTTTGGATAACACAAGGGAAAAATGATAATTTTCCATCTTTTAATGCTTCAATGTAGGAAGGCTTATGGAAGCTGGAGAATTTTGGAGAAAATATGTTTAATAGACTATAGTTGGAATTTTTAAAGGTGTAGGGGTAAAATGGTAATTTACTAGTTTTTTGATGCTTCAATGTGGGAAGGCTTATGAAGGTTGGCAAATTTAGAATAAAATGGGGTTGATAGATTGAAATTTGGACCCTCATAGGCCTAGGGTATTTTATGGGGAAATTAGGGTTTAACCTGGTTGATCGTTTTATAGGGCTTTGGTATTGACATTACACTTTGTGACCAAAATAACTCTTGAGAATGCCTGTCCATCTAAAGTTCAGGGGTGTCTGGAGTTTAACCCTACCCATTGTTGTAATGAACCCATTTGATTCCATTAATTAACTCAAGTCAAAATTTGGGTGCTAATAGATGCCCCCCCTTTGGTATATGTGGCGAAGCCATATGTAGCAAAGGAAAGAAGTACCCAAATTTTGACTTGGCTGAGATAGTACTTTTGATTTTGTATAACTCATAGATATTGGGTGGACTATTTCATAAACCTAGCCCTATTTTAGTCAATAAAACTAGAGGGTTAAAATTGGTTTCAACTTTTTGGGTTGATGATTTTTATAAACAATGTCTTTTTGAAATGCCCTTTCTGGTAGAGAATCCATTCAATCAACTTTTTGCAATTCTTTTGAAACGATCCATGGTTTTGTCAATATTTGAAATTAGGTATTAGCTGATTGAAAGATTCTTCATCTTTTCAAAAAATAAGGTTTATCCATGAGTTATACTTAACCTAACGATTCTTTCTCTGCCCCTAGCGGTATTACTATTAGCATATGCACTGTGTCAGGAGACATGTAAGTCATCAACATAGGGCGCAAATGCTTGAAAACCTTGTGGAAAACATCGTAGAAATCCAATCATGCAAAAGCTATAAGTTTATGCAAACCAATATGATAATTTTACATTTTTCTTTATTTCTGGCTTTGTTATCATTTGTGTTATATTGATTTGTCTTGGCTTCTTGATTATTATCATAAATTTTCTTAATGTCTCAATGATTGTAATAATGATTATTCCTTGAATTTTGAAGTATTTGTTGAACTTTCTTTATGATGATTTTTTGTTTATGTATCAATCACAATACATAATCTTATGAGTCAATCATATCCTTTTACCCCTGTTCTGGACAAAGATGTTTGAAGAATTCCCATAAGTTTTGGTGCAAATTGTAACTTTTGTCCCTAGTTTGGACAATAGTCACAGTAAGCAAGATTCTCATAGTTTATGGAGTTGATTGTATCTTTTACCCCCATTCTGACCAAAGGTTACAAGCACAATATCTCACATAAATCATGGAGTGAATTATTCCTTTTGTCCCCATTCTGGACAAAAGTAACAAATTGAGGGACTCATGGAGAGATTTTGGGGAGCTCTCTCTAGGAAAGTTGTAGGACCTTTGAGGGTCGATGCTATATTATTCATGAATACCTTAGAGGGTTTACATGGAGTATGTAAACTGTGGATCGATCTATGATGTTGTTGTCGTCCAAAGTGAGCAATACCATAGTTTTGTATCCTTTGCCCTTGTTATGGGCAAAGCTTACAAATTGAAGGACTCAAGGAGAGATTTTGGGTAGCTTTCTCTAAAAAGCCGTGGGACCTTTGAGGGTCAATCCTATATATGATTTATGAATACCTTTGGGGGCTTACATCATAAATCAATGAAATGTATAAACTAATGGATCGAATTTGTAATGGTGTCCTTATCTGCGAACCACACTACAGTTTTTTAGATCAAAGGAAATTTTACAATGACTCTTTCATCAAAGCCAAGGTGGGATCCCGCAGGAATGGTTATTGTGCCTTTCCTAGGTAATGACATCCCAATCGCTATCATAGTAGGTATATCAAACAACGTTTAAAAGGAATGCGACGAGCGGTTATGTCTCAATATAAGCTGTGTCACGTGGTGACCTATACTTAACAAGTCGGGTTGTTGAAGCGGTAACGGTTGATCGTCAACACAATCAAGAGATGTTGTCGCACTCTCTTCGAGAAGCTGTGGGAGTTGAAGTTGACCATGCTAAACAATAGTTATTTGAACCTTATATGGTGTTAAAACCGTGGTTTAAAGTATTTCTAGTCTTAGGAATTGAATTTATAGCACCACTTATGCTTGCATCAAGTGGTACTACAGGGTGACCTTAGCAAGTCATAGGGTAGATAACTGGCTAAATAGAGTGGTCATTAATTGGTTCAACCTACAATAGGATAAATTGGAATACCCCCCGTTGCATCAACGTGGCCTTAAATAGGACTCTAGGGGAGATGTTGCGTTCTCTTCAGAAAGCTGTGGATGGTCTGGTTCAACCGGGTGATGTGAGGGCGATTTTCTACTCTTAAGTGAACGCAACGGCTTGTGCTATGGACCTGAAAATTACACAGACTTAGGTAACAAATTGTGTTACTTGCTTGTCCAATCGGTAAGTATCACGGTTTCTACCATTCCTTTTAGTGTCCCGACGTGACATGTTGCAAGTAGAGGGCCAAACAAGGCTTAGACGGGAGTTTTTTAGGCTTTCTCTGAAAGCCGTGGAGATTCCAAAAAATCAGTGCTTTGTATTTTTTTAGACAAATTCCTCTAAGGGTTTACATTGTGCAAGAAATAAATAGGCTATGGGATGAATGAAATTACTCACACCCGAAGAGCAGATGTCGACTTGCCTTCTTGTAAAATCACAACTAACTTGAAGTTACCGAACCTAAGTGGCACGATCAGGGCTATGTCAAATTTTTTTAAAGCTTGCTCTAAAATCTATGGAGATCCTGAAAGATCAATGCTAAACACTATTCATGAATACCTTTGAGGATTTATAAGATGAAGAATAGATATGTTATGGTATGATGTTCTGATACCTGACTACACCCAAACAACCAAAATGTTAGAAGTATTACCTTTCTTGTAATACCATTACAAACATGATGTTAGTGAACCTGAATAGTGAGATAGGGCTTTAATCGAGAGACAAAATTTTAAGCTTACTCTAAAAGCTGTGATGATCCTGAAAGATCATTGCTAAATATTATGTCATGAATACCTCTTGAGGGATTACATCATGGATAATAAATAAGTTAGGGTATGATATGACACTGCTCACGCCCGAATAGCAACATCAGTTTGTCTTTCTGTAACATTAAGATTGATGTAAAGTTACTGAACCTGAGCAGTTGACAGAGCTTCAATTGGGAGAAAAAATTTAAACTTACTCCAAAAGCTGTGGAGATCCTAAAAGATCAGTGCTAAATATTATGTCTTGAATACCTCTGAGGGATTACATCATTGATAATAATGCAAAATGGTCAGATGGTTTGTTTTGAAAGTAGCCTTAAAAATGGCCTCATGAATTGTTTTGAAAACAACCTTCAAAATGGCTTCATGATTTTTGAACACGGCCTTCAAAATGGCCAGATGGTTTTTTTCGAAAGCTACCTTCAAAATGGCCTCATGATTTTTAACTGCGGCCTACAAAATGGCCCTTTGTTTATTTGGAGGTGGCTTTCAAAATGACCTTTTTTTTAATGCGGCCTTCAAAATGGCCATTTTTTTATTGAATTGATTTGAATGATACCTATAGCTATGAATCTTCAGACCAGGATGTCTTAAGTAGTTTTTGAAGAAGGCACGCATCTTGATACATCATCGGTAGAGCTTAACCATATTGGTTGATTGCCGATATGAACTATGACATCTAACTCGTTTATAGTTGCTGCCCGCATGAGACAGATTATGATTTCTTCATTCCAAAATTCCCATGAATGGTTTGATCTGGTCCTTAAGGACTTTCAATTAGGGGTAATGTCTTATATATTTAATCCAAGAATGAATTGAGTTATTTGCATATGCTATGAATTTTTTTTTTTTTTTTTTATGAGTAACAGGGGTTTGAAATGAACTTCGGGATAAAAGTACGATGAATTTCCCCTTGCCTTGCTAAGTTTGGATGTTGAAAGACAGGTGACTTAAAATGCCGTTTCTATTTTCATTCTACGTTTGAAATTTATTGCTTCCTTATTTTCCCTTGCTAGTAAGAATACTAACATCTTGGGTTAGAGTGCCATATCTTGTTTTTACTCTAAGCTTTGAATTTTTTTCTTTTTGATCCTTTTTTCCCCCTGTTTGTACAAACAGGTCTGGGTCTAGGATACCTAGATGAGGTGATTTATACTTTGTCAAAATCCGATTAAATGCATGATTTTTTGTACTTTGACTTGTGCTTAAAATTTCTTGAAATGTTGAGGAACTTGAATGATTTTGCAAGACACAATTCTAAAGGGATATTTCGAGGTTTGAAAAATTAAGGGTAAAAAATTTGAGGTCTTTTTGTGGGGCTGAAATGCTATTGAACAAGATTATGGTTTTACACAAAGTTTTGATGTTTATTGACAAGGATCATGGTCTTACATGACATTTCTATTTTCTGAAAAGAAGATTATGGTTTTGTATATGAAGACCATGTTTGAAAGAAGATCATGGTTCTCTACAAAATGTCCTACTTATTGAAGAAGGTCGAGAAATTTCCATTTTTCAAAAGAAGATTATACCATGTTGGAAGAAGATCATGGTTTTTTACAAAATTCTCTACTTATTGAAGAAAGCCATAATTTGTAAAGAGTCTCTGTATGCTGTAGAGGACAATGGTTCTTTACTCTCTCTCTCTCTCTCTTTTTTTTCTTTCTTTGAACCATTAGTTTCTTCCAACAGAAGTGATTTTCAATAGTGAAATAATTTTAGGGAAGTTAAAATAAGAAAAGATGTCTTAACATAAATTAGTAAGATGCCTTTTTATTTTAAGATTTTCTTAGCATAAGTCAGATGACATGTTGGAAGAAGATCATGTTTCCTAACAATAAAGCACCGCCAGATAATTTATGTTTGACAATAAAATGTCCTTCATAATTTGGTCGGGGCTGTCCTCGGCGTGCTTGTTCATGTGGAAGAACCTTTTTGAGAACAAGGTCACCTTTTTCTACATCTCTGGGTCTAACCCCTTTATTGAAAGTGGTTGCCGTATGCCTTTGATAGGCCTGTCCATTACTGATTACCTGCATTCTTTTTTTTGTCAATGAGGTTTAACTGATCATGTCAGGTTTGTGCCCATTCTGACTCTAGAACTTGCGCCTCAACTAGGATCCTAAGACCGGGAATTTCTGCTTCAATAGGCAAGACAACCACTATTTCCTAGACCAAAGAGTACAGTGTAGCACCTGTGGAAGTGTAGATAGACATCCGATAGGCCAATGATGCATATGGTAACTTTTCATGCCAATTGGAATGATTTGATGTTATTGAATCTTAAATTTTTAGCATAGTAGCTTGAGATCTTTCCCCACAAAATTTGTAGCATTATCTGTGATAATCTTGCTGGGAACACGGTACCGATAGATGATATATTTGCTTATGAACCTTATTGTGTTCTTCACTGTGACTGTAGTCAAGGACATGGCTTCCAACCATTTTGCGGAGTAGTCAATAGCCACTATGATGTACTGATGGCCATTAGTTGCTTTCTGAGGCATGGACTCTACCACATCGATACCTCACATGGAGAATGGCCACGGTGTAGTTAGATTGTGTAACTCCGACGATGGTGCCTTGATAAAGTTGACATAAGACTGGAAAGTGTGGCATCTTTTCACATGACTACAACAATTTGCTTCCATATTTAACCAATAATAACCCCAACAAAAGAATCTACTTGGCTAGCATGAGCCCATTCATGTGTGGATTGTACTCTCCACCATGGATATCTTCAATAATAGTTGAGACTTTGGACTCGTCCATGCACCTTAACAAGACATGACGTGGAGATTTCTTGTATAAGGAACCTCCATGCAAGACAAAGTGTGTGGCCAATCTTCGGAGAGTATGCTGATCATTCTTAGAGGCCACAAAAGGGAAAGTCTGATCTTCCAAATACCTCTTGACATCAAAGAACCAAGACTCTTTATTTAGATCTGTTGTTGTAATCTGAAGACAATGGGCTGGTTTTGATCTTTGTTTAACCTCAATGTGTCTTATTAAAGAATCTGAAGGCATATCAATCATAGAAGCATGTGTAGCTAAGACATCTGTAAATTGATTTCTATTTCAGGCCATAAAACTAAAGCTTAAGTATTGAAAATTTATGGATAAGGCCTGAAGGCAGTCATTATAATCTAAGAACTTCTCATCCCTGATAAACCATTCTTCGGTGGCTTAAAAGATGACTAGAGCGTAGTTGCTAAAGACTTCAAGTCCTGTGATGCCTAAGTCAATAGCTACTTTCAGGCTAATGATGCAAGCTTTATATTCTGCGATGTTGTTGGTGCACAGATAACATAAACGAACGACAATAGGAATGAGGGCACTTATAGGAGATATAAGTACTGCTTCGACACTGTTTCCTCTCTAATCGACTGCTTCATCAAAACACATATTCCATTATACCAGCTTAGTCTATTCTACCTCAATGTATAATATTTGCTCATCTGGGAAATCGAGATTGGAAGATAGGGGTTCATCAATTGGCCCATTGGCTAAGAAATCTGCGATGACTTATCCCTTGATTGCTTTTTGTGGAATGAAAGATATGTTGAATTCAGACAACATCATGAGCCATCGTGGTTATCCTTCCTTTTATGATTGGTTTCTCAAAAAGATATTTGATGGCATCCTATTGATGTATGTCGATCCCATGGACAAAATATTTAGTGGTCTATGTCTTGTAAGTGTCCTATGCTTTCACAACTTCAAAACATGAAGACAAGGAGGGCCAAAGACTTGAAGAAGAGACAAAGACTACTTTGGACTTACCCCACCAATAAAGGTATAAAGCATGTATTGCATAGAATTTTGAGACCTTAAAATGAATTTAGGCATGGTGGTAGGTCCCTCACAAAACCCAAGGAAAGAAGGCCCAAGGACAAGCCTCTTTGGAGTGCCCAAACCAAGATCTCAGGATCTTGGTGTCGCAGTCGATTATAGATCTCGCATTCGATTTCAACCCAGATCTGGGTGTAGATCTAAGATTCTCGAGAGCTAGGTCCCATAGGGTGTAATTGATTGCAAAATAGATCTTGGTCTGACTCCCAGACTCACAATCAATCAGGAATCTTGCAATACAAGAGCACGTCCTAGTTCTAAAGTGCTACAGGTCATGATTTTTATCATTTTAGGAGAACTTTCAAACCCAATATTTATTTCTTGAAGGTCATCTACTATTGGGAGATTTATATTTTCTTGACGTTCAAAAGCGTCAATGACTTATTGCGGCATTAATTCTTCATCATCGTAATCATACCCTTCCTGAGTGATTTTTGAGAAGAAAGAATTTGGTAAGAATAAATGAAAAGGGGTGTTATCACCCAAAAAATGAAAGCAACTGATTTTGGGATTGTCTCCAAGATGCCTACATACCTGACATATTTTTCATTAATTTAATGCAAGAAAAAGTGGTCAATCAATATGAAGCTACATGTAGTTCTTGGTCTTTAGGGATGACAATTTTTTTTTCATACAAATATTTTTTTGCAAAAGTTGCTGAGTTTGAAGTTTTTTCTCGAACTGCCTACATACCTGACTTTTTTGTGCATTGGTTAGATGCTAAAAACTTTGGTCTATCTGGATCAAGCCACATGTAGTTCTTATTTACAAGGGTAATAAACAAAAGAGAAAAAGATTGTTTTTCAAAAGATGACTAAACCTGAAGTTGTGTTTCAGGTTGCCTATATACCTGCTACATTTGCATTGGTCGAATGCTTTGACATTTGAGTTAGTAGGGATTAAGTCATATGTAGTTTTTATTACAAGGTGAAAAAGAAAAATAAAGCAAAATATAGAAAAAGTAACGATCACGTGTCTTGCCATCGATCTTCAATAACCAACCTGGTCTAAGCTAGGGCCCTCTTCCATGAGCCAAAGTTGTTGTTTGGTGTCGGCTGGGATTCTATCTTCCTACTGGTTAACTTGTGTGAGGTCAATCTCATTTAGGTCTAACTTTCTTTTGGAAATTATTAGTTAAAGTGTCTCCTTGATGTCGCACGAAAAGGTGAGCAGACTTAAGGAGATCATATTGTCTTCCCTATTTTCTGAGGTGGCAGGAGTAAAACTCTCACTAATCTCAGGGACAAACGAAAAATTGTTAAAGGAAGGAATGTGCTAATATGCACTTGAATATAGTGGAGGTTGAAGGGTAACTTGACTTGGTCTTCAATTTTTTTTTGAGGAGGAATAAACAAAGTAGTTGTATCGCGTGAGTTTTCTGGGCTAGCTTTTAGTGAGGCCAATGAGAGAATGAGGCACTGGGTTTCTTCAGGCTCAGGGTCATCTGGATATTTAGGAATCATGGTGGTCTTTTTGGGGACCTTGAAAATGACCTTTTTCTGCTTCTTATCCCATTGTCTCAGCTCTGGCTTGAAACCAAGACCAGTCCGAGAATGCTTGTGGACTACCTTAACCAGCTCTTTTCTGATTTCTTCTTTTGCTCCATCACCTCTTCTTTGGTACATACCACCTTAAATTGGTAAGACATATAAGTTTTAGGTGTCTGAAGATTTTGTACCTATAAGACCCTTTGACCAGATGTGGTGGGGACATCTTTGTTTTTTGGTAAGGTTATCACCTCATCCCTTATAATGAATTTAACTTTTTGATGGAGGGAAGAGGGTACAACTCTGGCTTGGTGGATCCACAGCCTCCCTAGCAACATGGTGAATGATGAGGTGATGTTGAGCACTTAGAAGTAGACATTAAACATTCTTCCTTCCATGATAATGGGTATGTCAATCTCACCTTGACCTTGTCTCACTGTGTTGTCAAATGCCTTGATGTCACACGAGTTTGGACGGAGACTTTGAACCGGGATTGAAAGTGAGTCCAATGTGCTTATGGTGCATATGTTCAGTGCAAACCTGTAATCTACCAAGATCAATGGAATGCACATGCCTTGATAATGAGCTGAGACATATAGAGCCCTGTTGTATACATCCCCTTTCGAGATTTCTTCTTCAACAAAAGTGATTGCTCAGGGAACTACCACTCTTCTGACCTTGTTCTCTAACTGGTCGGGGGTTATAGAAGCATCCACAAAGGTTCTTCTAAATATATTCAAGAACCTATCCTTGTGGGGAGTAGATATAACCAAAAGTCCCAGGATAGAAATGTTGGCCTGGGTCTTGGCTAGTTGTTCTACCATGAACAAGTAGGACTTGTGTATCACCATCTCAAAAACTTCATTTTCTCTTTTATTTTCATCTTCTCTGACCTTTTTCTATTTTTTTGCCTCTTATTCTATTTCTTCTTGTTGTTTCTTCTCTTTTAGACCCTAAGCCTATTTTCTCCTTCCGTTGGGCAGAATCCTAGCGTAAATTTGTAATGGCTGGTCCCGTGATCCTGCCTAGTCGGGTGATGAGACCAATGACGTTTGCCACCCCGTCTACTAATAAACCTGGATGGGATTCTCCTATTCCTTCCCCGTAGTGATAGGGAACCATTTGTATTCTTGTAGTACAGTGGGTAGTAGGGGGATGTTTACATCAGGTGGGACAATTATGAATGGTGGTGGATAAGGTATGGATGGGGGAAAGGTATATAAGGATGGTGGGAATGGTTTAAAAGGTGGAGGAGGAATGTATTAAGATTCCGTATATGGGAAGTAATAGGTTAATGGTTTAGCTATCATGGGAGTTTCAAGCTCATCATCTGGTGGGAGTAGTGAAAGGGGCTCTTCTTTTGGGGTGTTCCATAGGGTCAAAATTTCCTCCATGGTAACGTCTATTGGGTCAAAATGGCTCAAATAAAAAACATGGTCATCTTTGGGTAGGATTATTGTGGTTTTAGCATCACCAATCTTGGTGATAAAACTTAATGGGTTGAATTCTTGGTCTCCTACTTCTATATTATTGGGCCCTTTGGAAGGTGGGTATGATGGAAGTGGGTTTTGAAGGGTGTTGGAGTAGGATGATGGGTTGTTTGGTGGGGGACCAAATGATACTTTCCCTTCTCCAATAAGGTCTCAGATATTATGCTTCAGGATGAAGCACCTTTTTATGATATGACCAGGTATCTGATGGAATGGGCAGTGTTCATTTGCATCATAGTAAGGGGTAAACGTTGAGGAGGGGGCCCTTTACTCACAAGATAGTCCATAATATACTTGTATGAGTAGGGTAGTGGGGTGAATGTTCTTCTTTTTCTTTCGTCAAAAGGGATAGACATGAATCTTGGTTGTGGCTTTGATTGCGTATTAGGAAGCAGTCGTGCTGTAGCTGGGAAACTTGCAGATTGTTGATGGTTGCAACCGTTGCTCTATGCAGGTTGAGTAATCTCAATGGCCTGCACAATGTTGCTCTCATGGTGAGTCATTGTGACTTTTCTAGGGATTGTCCGAGTTGCTATAGGACGAATCGTGCCTGCTTCTATGACCAGGCTTGCCTTGATGGTTACTTGGACACGAGTTGCCTTGTTAATGAGTTCAACAAAATTGCCTATAGAAGCCACGAGCAACATCAATTGATAAGTCGGGCCCAGGGTTTTTAAGAATGTGGAGATCATATCTTCTTCTAACATTATATGCTTTAGTTTTAAAGTTCTTTGCCTCCATAGGTAGGCGTAATCCCTAATACCTTCATTGTCATAGGGGCTCATCCCCTCAATCTCCTCTCTGGTAGGCATCATTTTAAGGTTGAATAAAAATTGATCAATGAAGGCCCTGGTCAAAGTCCTCCAGGTGCCTACGTCCCTATTATCTTGTTATGTGAATCACTTGGTTGTATCATTCTCCAAGCTTATTGGAAACATTTGTACCATAACTCGATGATCTCATCCCCACTAAAACATGGCATTGTAGTACATCCTTAGGTGCATCTTGGGGCAACCAATGCTATTGTAGTTCTCTATGTCAGGGATTTGGAAGTTACTTGGCAAGTCACCACCCAGATATAGGCACAATGGGAATTGTCCTCCTTTTAAAAGTTCAATTTCATTAGATATTTTGTCTAGTCTGGTCTCAATTTCATTTAAATGTGAAGAGACTGAGACTTCTTTCCCTTTTCTGCTCTAATTCCCCGGTCCATATTGTTCTTCCATGTCTGCTATGGATTGGTGTAGGCCTTATACATGGATGGTAGTGCGGCTGGGGTTGTGGTGAAAATTGGTGAATTTTCTAGGGACATGGCAAAATTTGAGTTCTGGGACTATTTTAACAAAGATTCAAGGGAGGGGTACTAGCCTTGTGAATAGTTTATGGGCCCTCTAGTTTGGTTAAGGTACTCATGGAGTACCTTTTCAAACTCTGTGGTGGTATGCCCTTGACTTTAGGGAGGGACCGATGTTTGTGTTTGTGTTAGTGGGGGAGTTTGTGATGAGGAAGAGAAAGATGCTCCATGTTTAGACATGAAGGCTTCCAACAACTTATTCAACTTAGCCTTTTGTCACAGTGTCAACTGATCATTAGGATCAGCCTAAGAATGGAGAGAAGTTCTAGTTGAACTTATAGGAATTGTGGAAGATAGGATGCCGGTGGTTAGTGGAGTTCCTCCTTTCATGGTGGTCTTGGATTGTGCCTTCTTCTTTTTCTGCAATCTAGTTTCAGGAGGCACTATCTTACCTATTTGGAATGACAAATTATTTTACTTGAGAGATTAGATTTTAATTTTTCGTTTATTTGAGCCAGAAATATTTAGTTAAATGATAGATCATACAAGTGAATTCATGTCCAATCACCAAATCATAATTTTGAAAATTGGAAATTCCTTTATTAAGGGCTCAGTGGAAATTCCATGGAAAATGGTTTCAAGGGATGTCTCAGTGGTCTCGAGAGATATACGAGTGGTCTCAAGGGTTGCACTAGTGGTCTCGAAAGATGTATGAGTGGTCTTACAGGCTGCATGAGTTTGATGATGTAGAGCATGCTCAGTCACGAGATCTTGAAGAGCTTTTTCTAACCTTAACTCAATCTAGGATGACCCACTTTGTGAAGTAGAGGGTGCATTTAATTGAATTTTCTTGTTTGAATGACTAGTGACTGGTGTTGCCAATGGTGTTGATATAAGGTTGTGAATCCATAACTCATAGGGAAATGACATCTCAGGTGTCTTGGTGGACACTAGGGGTGGGTGCCAAGTAACACGAGTATGTGAATTATTCCAAAGTGCAGCTAATTGAGACCAGACCTGATGTGGTGTCTTGTAATCGAGCTTGTGGACATCCCCATAAACTATAGTGAAGTCAAACAAATCTATGAAGGCTGAATTGATGGAGTACTTGAGCTAGTACATAGGGTGTACTCTAATATAACTCTGTGAGAAATATGTATGTGTGGTTTCTTAAAAACAAATGCGGGTAATGAGCTTTATACCATTTGGCTCACTAAATGATATGTTTAGAAGGTAGAGTAGCAAAAAGTCTCTGGTAGTCTATCATTGCGATTTTTCCTGAAGGAGCTTGAACTGAAATGACTTGATGAGGAATGGATGAAGGTAGCGAAGATATATTTCTGTGAAGCCAAACTTGTAGGAAAGCTAGGAAACCATACATTCGGCCATTGCGCTGTTGGGCACAATGAGATAAACTAGATATGGTGTCCGTGATGTTCATATGGGCCAAAGTCTTCCCCTCAAAGAGTTGTCACAAAATACTGCACAAGACCCCACCGATATGATGTTGACTACAAGATAAAAGAAGATGACCTAGGATTGTTAAAGTGAAGGCCTTGAACTTGGCTGGGTCTAAGGTTAAAGGGATAATACGAGAAATCCCTAGAAGTTTCTTTGGGTAGGAAAGCCTTTAAGACATTGAGGGTGGACTAAAAATCTTTGAAATAATTGCTTTAATGAGCAAGGAAAATTGCCTCTGTGTAATAACAATGTTTCAGGCCCAGGATGGATTCCAATTCCTCAAATGTTGGGATCAACTCGTGTCTCCTGAAGCGGAAAACCATAGCCAAAGGATCCTAGAAAGAAACAGTTACTTCTAAAATTGGCCAATTGAGATGGATGCGGGCCAATGACAAGGTGTCCTTGAGCCAGCTTTGGTCTGCCTAAATTGCTTGATCCTCTAGAGGGAGTGAAACAAGTGTACGTGAACTTGATAGAAGTGGTGGTAAATGGTTCCAAGCAAATGGGTCTAGAGTCCATTCTAGACAAATAATCATAAAAAAGTTAATGATTTTAAACTGGGAGAAAAACTGGCTTTTTTTGTTATTGAAAAAAAAAAAAAAAAAACAGGTCAACATGCCTGAACTTTAATTTTAATTCAATTAAAGTTTAGGTATACAACACATTTAGGCGTACTGGACAATTACAACTTATTAATACTCACACAAGCCTTTTTTTGTCTTTTTTAGTTTTTGAATGTTAGAACAATGCCATTGTGGGGAAAAATCATTGAGAAACCATTCTCACTTTGTTTTGATCCTTTCCAATCCTTCCAAACAAGATGAGCGCGAGCGGATCATTGCAGAATTATCCACTTCTTCGTTCTCATGAAGAGCTCTTGTGGAAGAATTTAGCGAATGATGAGGTAAGTTTTACACTTTTTTTAATCGTTATTTTCTTTCATAAACCTTATTTTGGTTCAATTTAGATGTGAATTTCACACTTTGTTCTTGGTTTTTATGGTTTGGTAAATGCCAATTTCTTTCGTTTGTTTTCTTTTGTTTATGAGAAACAAAATTAAAAAAGTGTTGAATCTTTTATAGTTAAATCTTATTTGGCACCACATTTTTGTTTTTGCTTTTGTTTAATTAACCTGTTGAATTGTTTTTGTAAAGATTTTTTTTGGACAAAATGAGGTATACGCCTAAAATCCTCATTCTGCCCTAAAACCACTCAGTATGCCTAAACTTGTAGACAATTAAGTTCAGGCTTACACTGAACTCAGGTGTCCTATCAATAACTTAACACATTTTTTTAATTTTTTATTGTTTTTTGTTATTTTTTTATTTGTTTTAATCTTTCTTTATTTTTTTTATAGGATAGGGAAGAGGTAGGGACCCATGGGTCATGGTCCAGTGTTCTTATGATGTGGGAACGCCTTTGTAGTAAGACCAAGGACAAAGTGAGGGAGATGGGGTTCAAGCCTTTCCTCAATATTCTGTTACTAAAGGTGGACAAAGGGCTGCTCATGGCACTGGTGGAGAGGTGGTCTCCTATCACATGCACCTTTCACCTGCCCTTGGGGGGAGATTGGGCTGCCCCCAGTAGATTTTAGTATGATGACCTAGCTGCCTATGGGGGGCAATCCTCCCCCTTTTGTATAGTCCTGTCCCAAGAGTTGATCCGGAATTGCTTAGGGCCTCAACCTATTGTTTACGATTAGGGGTTTTGCCTTCTTGGTTCAAGGAGAAGTATATATGGGCCACAAATGATAGTTCTCTTCTAGAGATTGATTACTCGGTTTGAGCCTTTCTCCCAGCCTTGGAAGACTTGACGAAAGTCAAGTTGTTTTGTTGGGGAAGATCTACCCTTGGGTGGATGTACTCTAACATGAGTGAGGTGGCCAGTGGCAAGAAGAGAGTATTCCTTGGCCTACACTTTTTGTGGGAGGTTGGTTTTCACACTTTTTTTAATTTTTTTGTTTAATTTAAAGTTTATTTATATTTTAGTTAATTTGTTTTCTTTTGTTGCTTTACAGGTGTGGTGCTATGAGAGGTTGGCCCCCTTGGCTCCGCGCAAAAAGGGGGCAAATATATTCCCAGTTCCTTGTGTTGAGAGGTGAAAGATTTCTAACACTCGACCGAAGAAGAGGAAGTCCATTTCAATGTTCAGGAGGGACTTGGACTAGATCATGGCTTCTAAGGTAAATTTTTTGTTTGTTAGTTTTTATTGATTATTATTACTTTTTAAAAAATTTCATTTGATATGTGTGTCAGCACCCAAATTTTGACTTGGGTCATTTGATGGCATAAGGACAGCATAACAATATTTGGGCATTAAGACCTTACGCACCCTTGGTTTAGGAAGAGCAAACCTAGAGTCTAGGAGGTTAGGTATTCCCTGAGAAGTCTCTCCAGATATTTCAGTTGTGAATGAATCAGCCAAAGCACCTTATTACAGCTTAAATACACCATTTCAGGTCAAACCCTAATCTTCCATAAAAGCATCAATAGGACTTTGAGGGTCCATGGGTAAATTCATATTTTTTTTGACCTACAGTTAAAAAATTATCATTTTACCTTTTTCACCTCTGAGAATTTACCCATGGACCCTCAAAAGATCCCTGAAGCTTCTCCCTTTAACTGAATGATGTCATGTCAGCTCCTGTGGTTCCAAGACTCCAATACTTTGTGGCCCACCAATTTTTTACAATGGGCCTCACCCATTCACAAACCCTGTCACATCCAAAATACAACATTTTTTAGGTTTATTGCATCATAGATCCTTATTCAAACTTATTCCAAAACCTAATTCCGACCATGCCAATGTAACCGGAATGTCCAGGAAACCTGAAAACCGCTATCTGTTTGCAACCAACAGAGTTTGGAGGGTTAAAAAGCAAACTCGAGCAAAACCACTTACATATGTGCGAGTCCAATTTTCTTCGAAAAGACAGTTTTTCTTGTTTCTCCCCGCATATTGTCTAATTAACTCGCCATTTGAGGCAACACCTCCAATAATCCAACCCACACATATTCCTTGAAGATTTTGGTAGAGAATTTTACCATCTTACCCTTCTTATAGTTCAATGAAATTTTTTCCAAATTTACTAGAAATTGGACTTTCGATGGTTTGCTGATGTCAGATCACAAATCCAGTTGACCCGTGTATTCACAAGGACCAAGTAGAAAAAAAAATGGATGTGGACCTTTGTTTTGGAATCTTTATTTATTACATCATTAATCTAAATCCTAAATTACTACATCATCAATTCAAACTATTTTCCAAAATTACTGCATCATAAATCCACCCCTCTCCCATTGGTCTATGTCACCAATCCAAGTGAACAAGTACACCCTCATCCTCACCCTCCACCTAAGATATCTAAGCTAATCCTAACATCTCCCTTGTCCAAGTCATCAAGCATAAAACCCCTTAACCCCATCCACCCATTTCAAGCTTAACCCCAACCACACATGACTTCAAATTGTGTAAGGGAGGGTTGATAATTAGAAACCCTAAAAAGAAGGGAGAGGAAAAAGAAGAAGAAAACGAGGGGATTTCTCTAACTTCAAGCCCTAGTTGGCTCAAGGTAAGCCTAACCACCTTGATTACTAAGTTCATATGCTAGATTACTAAGTTGTTATGCTGTTCAATTTTTTGCTTTGAAGTTGCTTCAAGGGTTACATGGTAGAGGCCCAACAACCTCTACTTGCTTTAATTTCTAAACCATGTTTAGTGTAGAATTTATTATGAATTTTATACTGATCTTCTTGAGTCTAAATTTTAGTATGTTATGCTAGGCATATAGGCATACTTTTTATTTAATTTCATAATTTTCTGAGCTGTTGAAGGCCTTGAGATGGCCTCCCAAACAGACCCCAAAATCTGGGTCCTATGTGACCTAGATTCAGCTGAATTATTATTAATTTTTTGTAGACATGATCTTGAGCTAATTTTTGGATATATTATTCCCCTAGTATATGTCTGCATATGGTAGAAAGTTTAGAATTTTTCAATGCTTCTAAGGGGTCCAAATGGCTGAAACAAGGTTGCTAGATTTTGGGTCCAACCCTAACGCCTAAATTTGAAGGGAATTAAAATTCAGGAGTTTAAAGATTAGGTGTTGGATAATCAAGCGTTAGAGAAAATGTAGGATTATCATTTATAGTTGGAAATATCTCTTTCTCAGCTTTCCAAATTGACTGACCACACTAAATTTAGTATTTTATGGAGAGAGATATGCCCTCCATAGTGCAGATTGTCCAAACCTAACGCCGCATCAGTTTCACAATCAGACATTAGAAAAATATAGACTTATCATATATGTTTAGAAATATCTCTCTCTCAGCTTTCCAAATTGACTGACCATGCTCAATTTAGAATTTTTTTAGAGAGAGATATACACTCCAAAGTGCAGACTGTCCAAACCTAACACCTGAATTTTAATCTGTTAAAATTTGGACGTTGACAGCAAATTCAGGTGTTAGTTTCACCAAAATGCATTCGACAAACATATGCTTATCATATATGGTTGGAAATATTTTTCTCTCATTTTTCCAAACTGACCGACCACACTCAATTTAGAATTTATTGTAGTGAGATATGCCCTCCAGAGTGCGGACTGTTCTAAATCTAATGCCTGAATTTTAATTTGTTAAAATTTAAACATTGAAAATTAATATAGGTGTTGGAGAAATTCAAGCGTTGGAATCTAAGACCCACCCTAGTGAACCCTGACATTCTCTAAAGTCTATACACAAACAAATAACACCTTGGAATCCAACCATGTGCTTAGGCACCTCTGTGGGCCCTGTTTTCATTCTAGTGCCTAAATTTGTATTCAAGCGTTAGGATGAATTTTAGGCATTAGGCCTATGTTAAAAATCACTTTGTTCTTAAATGTTTGGCCTTTTATTTTGGATTTAGGATAAATGCCATAGATCACAGAGGGGGACCACCCTTATTTGTAACTTTTCACCCTTCTGGGACCTACACAAGGTGCTCAAAATTAACCCTTGAATTTCCTTTGAATTAAATTCAGGCGTTAAAAATTCAGGCGTTAGACTGAAATTTCGGCATTAAGCTCGTGAAAGATAAATGAAATATTTTTTTATTCCTAGTTTAATTTCATTTTCAAACCATTTCATTCCATTGACATAATCTAGGAATTCCTTTGTTGCAAATGCCTCTTTTAGCTTCCCAGCAATCATAGTAAGGTTGACTATACACTTGTGATTTTCAAGTGTATGCGATACCCGAACTTTACTTGGGAGACAATGCTTGGGTCATGGTTGCTATGTTAGTGTGATCAGGTTGAGTTAACCTATCTAATAACTACTTTTCAATCTGTCTCAACCTTTTACGGTATCTATCTTACCTTAGGGTCATGTCGTAGTGGTTCGCGACCCAAAGACTATTACTTGACCATAACCTATTTAGGTTCTTTAAACCACGCACATTGGTACAACATAGTCCTGACCCCCATTTTGCTAACTTGTTCACATTTTACAGTAGTATGAAGTACTCTGTAAGTATACAAACAATATAAAATGAATCTACCCTGAATCACTCTCACAGTCAGACATACTTGATTACTGAGATGGTCACACACAACAAACCGCTAACTACATGTAATTTGATCCTGACAAAACCCTAGGAATACACTGAACCATATAAGATCGGGTATGTAGGCAGCTTGAGACAATGGCTCAGGTGCAACTACAATGATCACACCACAGGGGTGTTCCAAACCAATAACTTTACATTTAACAAGCATGGACTTAAGCATAATTTAAAACATGTATGAATAAGAGAAGCCGCTCTAAAAAGGCGGGTATTTGGGGTGCCTAACACCTTCCCCAAATGCAGCTAAATAATTTACCCTTTATCTCAGGAATATAGACTAGTATTAGGAGTTAAACCCCTAGACCTTCGGGTCTAGACTTCTCAATACCGATGTCTAACTCCATCAGTTAACCCCTAGTTGGTGGTGACTCCTAGAAAAGCCTAACCCTCTCATAAAAGGGTTTGCGACCTTTCATGCACCAGCATCACACGTTGAAGAGTGGGCCCAGAAACTATGAGAGGGTGAGGGAACCTAAACCCCCCGGACCCTGATGTTCAAAGAATGGCGACTCCACTGGGGACCCATTTAATCTCTACATGTACAAGTTTTAGTTTATGTCAAATACATGCGTTCACATGTCTACTTGCTTTCTCACATGTCTACTTGCTTTTTCACATGTCTACTTGCTTTTTCACATCCCTACTTGTTTTGAATTAGATTTAGGTCACTTCATTAGTTAGTTAGGATAACACCTCGTCTTTAAATATTCAGTCCAAATTGCCATGCATAGGATAGAAAAAATGCTCACTTAGCTTTAGGGCAGCTTGAATTAGTTAGTAGGATTAAATTCACATTTGAACAAACTTGTATGCAACACATCTTTGTTATTTTATATTTTGCATAAAATGAGTCCAAGAACACGACATTGCACCAATAAATCACTCTCATGAGCCCTTATCTAGATCATTACCCACTAATGGACTGACATTGGATCACCACATAGGATGAGAACAATGTCTAAGTTGTTGCTGCTATGTTAGCGCGGCCATTCCAAGTTACCCAAGCCAGTTACCACTCTATGATCCTATCTTTTTTGGGGAGGTGTTTCAACTGCTACACTCATCTTTTAGAATCTAGAAAAACATGCATATTTAGTCATTTTTCAAGTTAGAGTTATTTAGGCTACACTCAATAGCTTAAAGGTCAAGCTTTAGGTTTGTTTGCCATGATTTTGATTGATTATTTGCATGATTGACTAAAAAGGAACTAGGAATTCATGTACAACTTTATAAAACTAGTCCAAATTATTTTTTAAATAATTTGGGTTAGGTTTTACCCTCTGATTTAAATTTGAATATCTCTTACCCTTTTTTGCATAATATATGTAACGCGATGTCATAGATTGTATAGACATCCCATAAATAGAAAAAAGCAAACCAAACCATAAAGATCAAAGGAGAATGAATAAATAAAAGTCATCCTCAAACAACCAAAGTATGTAACCAATATGATGTCTAATACCATCTCAAGCAAACAAAAGAAAAGAAACCTCAAAACATGTCCAAGTCATCCAGGTCTAATATGTACAACCCATCCAAATGTGTCTAAGTACATCCTAAAAAAAAGAAACAAAAAAGTCCAATCTCTGAGTCACTCATCGGAGCTGCTACCTACATAATCCACTGTCCCCTTCTTGGCCACTTGCTTCCCCTTCCTAGAGTATGAGTAGCCTGCTCTAAATTTGACTCTAGCCTCACCATGGGGCACGACAGAACTACAAACCCCAAAAGCACTCAGTCTAGTCCTAAGAGGACTATCATCAACCTGTAGAGGAGCCACCGTCACCACACCGCTAGGCACCAATGCCGTATACACATTGGGCTCTCCCCTAGACTGCTCTCCTCCTACCTACTCTTCCTCAGGTTTAGTGGAGGGCATCTCAGTGTCCTCCGCACCGCCTCCTGTATCCCCTGGAATAGGGATCTGTCTCTATAACTGTAAAAAAATATACGTCAGAACCCTTTAAAAGAAAATGTTCTTAAGAGAAGGACTAAACAACTCTATTTTCTTTACCTCCTCGACCTCGGCCCTGTGGTTTACCTTCAAGGTTACGACCTCAGTCAACTGGGCTTAGTGCTTTTACCTCACCAGGGTAGAGCACCTTGCTAGCTTCGGGAGGGCACTCAGATACACCTCCCTAGAAACCTGCACAAGTGCACAAAGCTTTGTCAAACACTAAACAAAAAGAATGCATAAGTTTTAAAATGTCACTAAAATAAACCAAACCATACCCGAGTCATCGCCTCAGGAGGTACCCATCACTCAGGGAGCTCGGGCTTAGGCAAGGGATCCTCATTGACCCCACCCTCAAGATCGGTCATGGTCACCACCACGGGAACGATCCCAATCAAGTTAGGCTCAGGAGGAGGAATCCTCTTTTTTCTCCCCCTTCGGGTAGGAGGTGCTAGCTCCTCTGTAGGTCATGCCTCGATTGCCTGTTAAAATCAAACAAGTCAAAATTTGTCAAAGATTTTGAAAAAGAAAATTAAAGTAAAATAAACAAATGTCCTTCAAAAGAAAAAATAAAATGGAACTCACCTGGGCCTCAACAGGGCCACCCAAGGGCCTGCAAGACTGAGTGGCCCACCACTCGCTATAATCCCAGGCCCAGTCTAGGAAAATTGAGGCCTCAATACCTGTCTCCCCTCTGCCAGTCTCTCCCTTGGTGTCGATCACCCGTGGAGGCGAGTGTGGGACCACGAAGTCCTCCACTCCAACCCCGACCTAGTGCTAGCACCTCTCCCTAAGGTACATTGTGATCTCATCTATGGTCACCAACACAACCCTCTAATGAGACCAACCCCAGGCTGAGGTCTGGTTTAAGGCAGTCTCCTCCCCCAAGACCCATTGGGTCCACGAGCGCCACTTGATCTACATAAAAGCACAATAGAAGTTTGACAATGATTTGTAAAGAAAATAAAACCCATTAAATAAATCAAAGCATTGTGTACTTAGTTGGTCAACCGTTAGAAGGTCCAACTCTAGTTGGAAAGTCGAGATGGATTTCTAAACCTTGTGGTGGGTGTTCGAGACCTTCCACCTGACTATGCAGGGGAAGGGAAACACCACCTCACCTCTCCACCTAGGGGCCAGGGATGGGAAGTGCTCATAGCACCACACTTGCAAAAGAAAGAGAAAAAAAATTAGTACTATCAAAATCAAATAAAAGAAAGCAAATGGAAATAAAAATAAAAATTAAAAGAATGAAAGCAAGTCATACCTCCTATAGGAAACTTAGTCACAAGAAGGCATGAGGGCCCTGCCCACCTGAGATCTCACTAATGTTGGAGTACATCCACCAGAGGGCCAACCTACCCAAATTGTGAATAGCCACGAGATCCAGCTCCTTCAAAGCCAGCAGCAGATGAAAATATATCCTGTCGCTCTTCCCGTAGAAGATAGAACAAGTCAACATATATACCAAGAAGGTGGTGGTAGAGAAGGCAATCTCCTCCAGCATGCTTTGATTGGTGCCCCACACATTGTTAGGATTATATATTGTCAATCTCATGTCAAAACAGTGAGTTATAAAGTAAGTGTCAAGTCCATGATAGTGCTCCAAGCTTGGAAGAAAGAAGGCAAAGATGGACTAAAGACCTACAAGATCAAGACAAATACCAAAGATGAAGAGCAAAATCAAGATTCAAGTTAAAGACTCAATGCATAGAAGCTAAAGTTGAAGACTGACAAAAAGAAGGCTGAATGGATGCTCATGACATCCAAAAACCTCATAGAATAGCCACACACTGCACCATGCACTAAAGCACTAATATTAATCATAAGAATATGTATGAGGTGCTAAAAAGGACCTAAATGTAATTGTAGTTGACCCAAAAAGATGATGGAAAAAGGCTCAAAACCAAAAAGATGCAATAGGACAAAGTATAGGAAAAAAATTACAGACCCTGATCGATCACAGATCTAGTGATCGATCACAAGTCTGTTTTCAAGCCAAAATCAAATTTTCTAAGAGTTGTGTTCTCAGGGCCTGATCGATCACACTTCCCTGATTGATCGTAGAAAAAGTGTGATTGATCATAGCCGTGGGTTTGACAAAAATTGACTTATATTTTTGAGATTCCAATCTGACTTTTGTCAGGACTTGTCCGTTTGAAAGAGCTCTAATACTATGGACTAAGGTTAGTTTAAGCTCTATAAAATGGTTATAATACCCTAGTGTGGACATCGCAGAAGGGATCCGCGACCCACTTCAGGGTTTGTTCGGAGTCGCCACTAACTCAAGGTTTTACAGGTGGGGTAAGGCGCCTGCCTCCTTTCCAGGGGAAGGGAGGATATGATATTTTTGGGTCCCGGGCAAGGCACTCGGGCCTAGGGGTTTGACTCTCTTTTGGTATGGTTTACAGGGATTCTGGGTAAGCTATTTGGTTGTAATTGGGGAAGGTGTTAGCCACCCCAATTACCCACCTTTTTAGGGTGGCTCCTCTGACTTAACCATTTTATTTCATTTTCACTAAGCAATGAATAAAAATATGAGAATTTTGGTTGAGTTTTTGTCAGTATGCCTAATCTCAAGGTAGTACGCCTGATCATTTGTACGTCTGATCTCTCACAGAGGTGGAGATCAGGCATACTGACCTAATTTGTCCTTCTTGGGGTCTTATTGATATGACAGCAAGCTGGGGCTCTTATTGGGGCATTTTGGAAGGGTTGTGGAACCATCCAGGAGTTAGTATAGGGTAAAGGGTGATTTTAGGGTTTTTCTGTCTGGGTACGCTTGAAAGAGCATGGTACGCTTGATCTCACCCAGAGGTGGAGATCGGGTGGACTGAACCAATTGAACCCTTTTTAGGTTTTGGTAACATGTCAGGGACTTGGGATCATTTCTAGGGTCTATTTGAGGGTCCAGGGGTTTCCAAGGTTCATTATGGGATTAGGGACAATTTGGGGATTTTCTGGTTTGGTACGCTTGAAAAATAGGGTACGCCTGATTTCTGATAGAGTGAGAGTTTAGGCATATTGTGTTTTGCCCAGAAAAATAGTGACTATTTCTGGGGCTTTTGAGCAACTTCCTGGGGTCCACTGACCATTTAGGGGAGGAGAGTGACATCCCTAGGAGGGTTTAAGAAAATTCCCAGCCCTTGGAATATGGGTGGGGTCCACCTTTGGATTTTTCCAAAATGTAAAATTCTGTGCACACAACACAGATTTCTTAGCAAAGTCTGGGTTATGGGACCCATATCTTGAAACTAGAGATCAGGTGGGTCCCAAATTTTACAGTGAAGTCAAGGGATGAATTGTGAGTTTTCATGTAAAATTTTAGGCCGATATTAATTAAGCATAGGGAGTTATAGCCCAAACAAGATGAACTACTATCACAGTTCCGAATTTAGACAGCATGCTATACATCAAATTAAAAAATACATTAAAAATAGCTAGAATTAGAGAATGAGCTTAAAAAA
>JAOXJP010283806.1:0-19303 GCA_025762735.1 Platanus orientalis | reverse complement strand
AACTAACTCACCTAATTAAGATTGGGGTAAAAGGAATTAAAAAGAATTAAAAATCTAATTAAATCCTATTCACCCCCTCTAGGATTGAACACTTAGCAATTTCAGTCTTTTATAAAACCCAAAAGAAAAAGGCCCAATGATAAACCCTCCTACAGTGCCAAGACTAAGACCCCAAATTTCTGTAAGCTGCAATCGATTGTAAATTAAGCAATCGATTTTTGCATAATCTGTTGTGAATCTTGTAATTTATTGCAACCAAAATCTAAGAGTAGACTGAGTCTCCCATGGTCCAAACCCATAGGCGGCAATCAATTCCAGAATAGATTTGGACCAAGATGCCAGACCAGCAATCGATTTGGGATCAGGCAATCGATTGTGAGCTTGAGTGTGAGCCCCAATCGATTACAAGATCCATAATTGATGGTAAGCCATAATCAATTGCAAATCAAACAATCAATTACGAGGGTAATTTTAGAAAAAAAAATTGAAACATGATTTCCAAGGAGATATTTTCAAAATTTGAACCCCGTTTTTCAAAATCTAAGGCTCTAAAGAGTTTCATGTTATAAACAATTCCAATCCAAAGGCCTAGGGTGCTCCTCACCTCTATAAAATGAAACTTTTCCTATTAAGGTAAGTATCTCCAACACTCCAAGCTATCTAGAGAGAGTTAAAAAGTTTACTACATTAAGAGCATCCCCCACTGTGAAAAACACCATTACCTCACTGGTTTTGAGCTTGAATAGCTAACATTATACTTTAGAATCACTCTCTCTTTCTTTCCTCATGAATACCAATCTATTACTATTAAGGAGAACTTGTGGTGAGCCTTTCCCTAAGAGAAACTCAAATTTGGCTAAGCGCAAGGAGCACTAGAACTAAGAACTTAGAGCTACTGGGTAGCTAAGGCAAACTAGCTCAACAAGGAGCACCACACTTTGAGCAACTAGCAACATCAACCAACTTATGATAATATTTGCTTTACTTTGCATTCATTTCTATTCATACTTATTATTATTCTTGATTTTCTTCTGCCAGAGACACCAAAAGCTTGACTATCTCTACCAGAGACATTGAAAGTAGTGCACACTCTCTAAAGACACTAAGTGTTGTTTATCTTGTTTGTGAGAAAGTAGTTAGGTTGTAATAGTACCTAAATGAAATATACCTGAGTTTGGTAGTGAGTTTTATAAGAGTAGACATAGGCCCTAGTGTCAAACCACTATAAATCTCTTGTTATGGATTGAGTGTGTGATTACTTGTCTCTTTACTTTGATGTTCATTACTACTCTTGCATATCACTTGTTTAACAAAATACTTGAGTAAACACTTTGGAGTACACACACACTTCGGCTAAGTTAAAAAGATTAAAATCAATCCCAAGACATTAAAAAGGGGGTAAATTAAATTAGATATCCTATTCACCCCCCCTCTAGGATAACTTTAGAGTAATTTCAATTGGTATCAGATCCTAGGTTACTCACATAGGGCTTAACATCCTGAGTAAGGTTCTAGCAAAAATAATCCTAGATGGCTAGAGAAGATAGTGGTATGTCCATTAGCACCCCTCAATTCTTCAATGGAACTAATTATGGCTATTAGAAATCTAGAATGGAGATATTCCTTAATACCTATGACCCAAGAGTATGGAGTGCAATAGTCGATGGCTATACAGAAAAACTGAGAAGTGAGTGGACCCTCGCTAAGGTGGATGCTCACAAGTTCAACTTTAGGACACTGAATACCATAGCAAGTGGCCTTGCCCCAGATGAGTTTAGGAGGATAGCTTATCTTAAGATGGCAAAAGAAGCGTGGAAGCTTCTCTCCATTACCCATGATGGTATAAGTGCCATAAAAATGTTTAAGCTTCAAATGTACATAGCTCAACTTGAAGCTCTTAAGATGGAGGAGGATAAAGAACCTCCCATTTGTTATGAGTGTAAAGGAAGGAGACACATTTTCGAGGATTGTGGCAATAATAAGTATAAGCACAAGTCAAATGGAAAAGCCATGGCTGTCATGCGGGATGATGAATCTGAGATTTTGGAACATGAGTCCTAAAGTAGTGAGAAAGTTCCCTCACAAGAGATCAAAGACTTTATGGCTTAGAATACTCCCATGAGTTCACTTTTAGAAACAAGTGACTCAAGTAGTGAAGATGAGAGGGAGTACAAAAAAGAGGAGGAGATCTATGATGCACAATAAACATTCAATGATCTTTTTGTGCAAAGTGTGGAGTTAGGGAAGAAGAACAAACAACTCAAGAGGGAAGTTATGAAGTTGACTAAAAAGTCAAAGTCCCTTAAGAACACTATCTCCACTCTTCAGCAAGAGTCTTAATCAGAAAGTGATAAGGAGAATGAACTTTCCAAAGAAAACTACTTGCTCCTATGTGCCAAGGAGGAAATAAGCCTAAAGATAGTGAAATTAGAAAAGAAGCTCAATAAAGTTAAACAATTTCTAGGCTTAGAAAAGGATGATAGAAAGCATGAAAAGAGAAGACTTCTTGAGGATAATCAAAACTCGTCCAATAAGGTTCATGAGCTTAAGGAGGAGCTTAAAAGTGTAGGAGAGGATATGAATGAGTCTCATAGTGATGAATCACTCATGTTGATGTATGTCAATCCCATGAGCATATGTTGAGTACAAGGGTAGTGCTAGGAGTCTTGTAAGTGTCTTATGTGAGCTCACAAGTTCGAATCATGTTTTTCTGCATATTTTCTTTTGAGTTATTTTCTTTAGCTGTCATTGGACATTCATATTTAGGCATTCTTAGAGACCCTAAACCATGTCTAGGATTGTGTTTTAGGCACACAATATGACATGATATGCATGATATATACCTTCCTTCGTGTGCCTCTTCCCGGTGTTCTTCCTTGGTTTTTGGTCCTTCTTAGCTTCATGATTCGAACTTGTGAGCTCACATAGGACACTTACAAGACTCCTAGCACTACGCTTGTGGCCAACATATATTCATGGGATTGACATACATCAACAATCTCCCCCTTGGCAATTCCATGGAAAAACTCAAATACACATTGAAATACAATTTACATTGGTTTTCCACAACACAAATACATGGACTCATCAATACACAAAAATAGGAATTCAGCTCATTCTTCTTGAGAACGCTTGTGCTATGAGCCAATAGCCCTACAATCACAACCACAAAACAACCACCTTTCTCATGCTAAATGACTAATAAATAAACAATATATGTACATAAAGTAAAGCATGAGAGAGTATGTATAACTATGCAATAAATGAGTTGTTTTGCATTTTAGGTTAACAATATTTAAGGTTTTTAACTCTCCCTATGTTAGTGCTCTCTCACTAAGTACGAAGGGATATGCATGACACTAAACCTCACACACTTGGACCTCTCATGTGTATCTTATGTGAATTGAGTGACTCCCCCTCACTCTTTCATCATCTCCACAAAAATCATATGTGAATTTGCATATATCTCTCCCCCTTTTTGGCAAGAACTCACAAGCATGGATAGGCAAAGATAAATATAGACAAGTAATGATAAGCCAAAGAAAGAGAGAAAGCAGGAACAATGGATAATATATACATAAATATGATAAACAAAAAGCCTAGTGGGCTACAGCCAATGTTCCAATGGGGAATTGGTCGCTAGATACATGCCATGAGATACCCAAGAAAAAACTAACAAGTAAGGCCCCCAGTGGGCTTGACCAACAACAACAAGAAAAATCACTGAGTCACTATTCTCAACAACAAGGACTCTCTTAACTCTCTCAAAGTGTTGATCCTCCTAATCCTCCTCATCATCATAGTAGTCAGCATCTCCATCATCACCCTTATCATCATCATCTCCTTCATCACTCTCATCTCCCTCATCAGCAACAACATCAGTAGCTCCAACAGCCTGAGCTACCTCCTCTCTAACAACCCTAGCACTAGGGGCAACTGTGACCTCATCCTCAGAATGAGGATCTGCTTGAAGTTGTGGGGACTGCACTACGAACTTGGCCTCTACCTCAGGCTTAGAGCCTGATCCACTCACGGATCCCAAGTGTATGGGATGCTCTGGGTGGTCAGCATTGTAGCATGCCATAAGCTACTTCTGGTTGGAAGTCAAAGTCTTCTGGTTCTTCAGGACTTTGGACACATTCCTGACCAAAGTGTAGAGAAGTGTCATCACAGAGGTACATGTTGTAGCTTTCCGAGCATGTGATGGTCTGGCTATGAGACCAGTGGCTTCGTTAATCAGTCCCATCTTCCTAAGTGTGTTGTGCCCTACGGCCTTACCAGCCTTGCGACCCTAAGGTACCACCTTAAAGGGTACCTTCACTATCTGTAGTAGTTGGGTGATGATGGTGGGATATGGCAGGCTCCCAGTAGAGTGTGTAGCCTCATCTGTCCGGATCATAGTGTGGCACAAGATGGTTGGGAGGTCGATCTATGCATTATTGAGGATCCCATCAATGAGATAGGCAGTGTCATGTCAACACACTCCTATTTGTGGTAGGCAGTATGTTGTAAGTGAATATCCAGTGAAGAACCTGGATAATGGGCCAACACTGCTTATATATAAGTCGGTTGGGCCAATTGACAAACTTCCCACATAGATTCTAGACCATGCCGCCTTTCTACTCCAAGGATAGGCGATGAATGGGATAGTCCAAAGTTGTAGGAAGATGAGGAACCCCAAAAATCTTCAACAAAATAGTGGGGCTAACTTGAACCAAAGTGTTGCATACCACTGTCTAAAATGAGAGATCCTCGTTGTTGATGTCAAACATATTCACGTAGAACATGCGAACAGCATCTTCTTGGACTGGCCCAGATACAAAGATAAAAGGGCATCCACCATCGTCCTTCGAGACACTCTATCCACAGAGCCATTTGGAGAGTCTCAACATTGACTGATCTCTCCATGATGATGAAACGATGCAAGAAAATGTGAAGGTATCACTTGAGGCTCATAGCATCACGACAAGGAGAATAAGAAGTGGCAGGCTTCTTCAATCTCTTTCGGGGAGGTGATTGAGTCACCGGTCTCTTCCCAAGATTGCGAGGAGGGTCAGATGAGGATCCTCCCTTATAAGTAGGCATCTTCATATGAGGAGGCATGATTTTGAGGTAAAAAGTGTAAATATAAAGAGAAAACCTCAAAAATCACAAAGGGGGAGCGCTAGGAAGAAGAAACGAGCGGTTAGAGGTGAAAATGAGGGAAAACAAATAATCTCGTTAATTATAAATTGCATGCAAAAACTTGGACAAAAATGGCCCCCAAATTGATTACGAAATGCCTTGCTCCTCACATGAAGTGGATGCATAGTGCCTTGTAGGAAACAAAACTCCATCTCTCTGTCAACTGTTGAGGCTAAATACATTATAGCTGGGAGTGAATGCACCCAACTCTTATGGATAAAGCAAATGCTCCATGATTACGAGTTGGAGCAAGGCACTATAAGTTAATTTGTAGAAAACAAAAGTGCCATTAAACTTATAGTGCCTTGTTCCAACTCATAATCATAAAGAATTTGTATTATCCACAAGAGTTGGGTGCATCCACTCCTAGTTGCAATGTATTCAACCTCAGCAATTAACAAAGAGATGAAATTTTGTTTCCTGCTATGCCAAGAGACAAGATTGTTACCTATATAAAAGCAACCTCTACTCGTGCTCTTGCGATCCTCCACATCGCCAACCCAGTCAACATCTGAGTATCCTGCTATCTCAGATGTGGTATCAAAGAGGTATCATAACCTAAAATTCTTAGTCCCATGGAAATATAAGATAATCCTCTTAGTGCCTTTAGATGTGATTCTTTGGGGGCAGCTTCATATCTAGCACATGCACCTACACTGAAAGCAATATCTAGTCTACTTGCAATCAAGTAGAGCAAACTCCCAATGATGCTCCTGTAGTAGGTGGAATCAACCTCGGCTCCCTCGAGGTCTTTAGTGATCTTGTCACTAGTGCTAATGGGTGTACTAGTTAGTTTGGATTCCTGTAATCCAAACTTGAAAACAAGGTCTCTTGCAAACTTGGTTTGGCTAAAAAAGATGGCATCATTTGTTTGTTTCATTTGTAGACCTAGGAAGAACTTTCATTTTTCTTTTATACTCATCTCAATTTCTGATTTCATTGTTTGGGCAAAACCATGAGACATCTCCTCACTGGTAAACCCCACAATGATGTCATCTACATATATTTGAGCAATGAGTATATGACCATTTTGTTTTTTGATGAATAGTATTTTATCCACACTTCCTCAGTCTAAATGGTGATCAAGACAAAACTTTGTTAGTCTTTCATACTGAGCTCTTAGGGCTTGTTTAAGACCATATAAAGCTTTCTTGAGCCGGTATATGTAGTTAGGTAAGTGAGGGTCCACAAACCCCTCAGGTTGCTCAACGTATACTTCTTCTGGGAGAATCTCATTTAGGAATGCACTCTTGACATTCATTTGATAAAGTTTGAATTTCAAATAGCATGAAATAGATAAGAGGTTCCTAATAGATTCCAACCTTGCAACAGGGGCGAATGTCTCCTCAAAATCAATGCCTTCTATTTGGGCATACCCCTTTGCAACTAGCCTGACCTTATTCCTAGTCACTGTACCATGTTCATCATGTTTGTTCTTAAAGATCCATTTAGTACCAATGACATTCTTGTCAATAGGCCTTTCTGTGAGAAACCACACATCATTCCTTTGGAATTGATTTAGTTCCTCTTGCATGGCTACAATCTAATCCAGATCATTTAGAACCTCTTTAACTCATTTTGGCTCTATTTTGGAGGTGAAGCATATATGACTAAGGATGTTTTCTATTTGTTTCATTGTCTTCACTCCAATATTAGGATCACCAATGATGTCTTCTCAGGATAATCCTTTGCTGAGCCTTTTGTCTTTGGGTTGAAGTTGAACTTCTTCAACTTCTTCCTTCGAAACTCGATTGAGAAGAGTGCTCCTCTTGATTTCTTTGGGATTTATCATTTCCACTTGAGATGAGATCTCATCCTTATGATCAGACAATACTACTAGCACTTTTTCTTGTTCATATGTTGCCTTAAGGTCATTTACTGTCACATTGACTGACTCTTCCACTGAGCGAGTCCTAATGTTGTAGACATGATAGGTTCTACTAGTTGTGGAGTATCCTAAGAGCATGGCCACATTGCTTTTCTCATCAAACTCATGTGATTCATATATTATATGCCTGTCTCTGTATGTAATTTTAGAACTTTTTGAAATCCCTAAGGGGTCCAAAACTCAAGAAATCCAGCTGCTGGATTCCATAAAATTCAGGCATTAGAAAAATAAGCATTAAGGAAAAATTCAGGCATTAAGATCTGGGACCCACCCTAAGGAACCTTGATTTTTCCTAAACCTATTCTCAAGCTTCTGTAACCCTCTGAAGTCCAATCTTGTGCTCAAGCATCTCTGTGGGCCCCGATTCCTCTCCCAATGTCTGAATTTAATTTTAGGTGTTAGGTAGAGAAATTCATGCATTGGGGTGGACTTTAAGCATTAAGCCTATGTTAAAAATTATGTTTTCAAAATTCTTTTAAGTTTTGTCTGTAACCTAGGGTTAGCTCAAAGACCTAGGAGGAACCCACCCCTCTAGGCCCCACAAGTGTGGCCAAAAACCCAAAGTTGGTTGCTAATTCTAGCACCCAATGCCTGAATTTCCCCTTAATTAAATTTAGGCATTCAAAGTTCAAGCATCAGACTAAAATTCAGGCGTTAAGCTTGTACACGATGACCATTTTTCCCTCTTCTAGGGGCAAATGTTTACCCTTATGAAGGCCCCACCTTCGGGGATTGGCTCTTTTAACTTTAGAAAACTTTGATCTACCTTTTTGTAAAGGTAGACAAGATTGCCCTCTTCTAGGGGGCATATCTTTGCACCTATAAAGGCTCTGACCCCTAGGGTTACACAATGTGACCCTAGAGAACACCCTTTGTCCTTATCCATGGGTCCAATAGCACTGAGACCCACAGAAACACCTGAATAAACCAGGTTAAAATGCTGATTTGATCAACTTTCAACACCTGAATTTTACCTTGAATTAAATTCAAGTGTTGGGTTAAAATTCAGGCATTAGGCCTAAAACATAAAAAGAATATGAACTTTTCTCTTTTCTCACCTTTCGTGTTAGGGTTAATTTCAACCCTAAAACCAACAAATTGACACTTTAGAGGGGTCACCACCCCTCTAAAAGTCATAAACCTGAGGGGCTCTCCTGAAATTTCCATTAATTAAATTCAGGCATTGGAAGTAAATTCAAGTGTTAAGCCTGTAAAAATCCAGAAACCTACACACTCTAATTTCCTTTGCAAGCATGTATTATATGGAATTTTTAAACAAGTATAGATGAGAGAAGCCACCCTAAAAAGGTGGGTATTTGGGGTGCCTAACACCTTCCCCAAATGGAACAAAACAATTTACCCATTATCTCAGGAAAGTATACCAGTCTTACAAGTTAAATTCCTATACCTTCGTGTCTAAGCCTCTCCTCTTCCCCAAAGAGGAGAACCGTTGTCCAATTCCGTCAAATAAATCTAAGTGGTAACTCCCAAAAAAGCCTAACCCTCCCATGAAAGGTTAGAAACCTCCACGCACCAGCATCACGTTCCGAAGAGTGAGCCCAAAAACCATGGGCGGGGGAATCTGAACCCCCTCGACCCTGATGTCCACACTAGCTCAACAAGGAGCACTCACACTTAGACTAGTAGCAACATCAACCATTTAGTGGTAACATCTTATTTTCATTTGTATTTACTTGCATTATCATTTAAATTCTCTTAGCTTTGCTTTTGTTAGAGATACCGTAAGTAATACACACTCGTCAAAGAAATCGAGTGTTATTGTGTAGCTTTCTTTTGAGCAAGTAGTTGGGTTTTGTATGTTTTAACCTAAGTTGTAATAGTAGCTAAATGAAATATACCTAAGCTCGGTGGTGAGCTTTAGAAGAGTGGATGTAAGCCATTGTGTTGAACCACTATAAATCTCTTGTTGTGGATTAAGAATGTGATTGCTTGTCTTTTTAGTTTTATGCACATTACTTATTTGATAAAATACTTGAATAGACACTTTGCATCACACACACACTTAGGTTATATTAAAAAGATTAAAATCAATCTAAAATTAATCCAAACATTTGCAAAATGGGGTAAGATAATTTTAGATACCTTATTTACCCACTTCTAGGATAACTTTATAGGAATTTCAATTGGTATCAGAGCATAGGTTACTCATATAGGGGTTTAACTACCTAAGTAAGATCCTTGTAAGAATCTTAGATGGCTAGAGAAGATAGTGGTATGTCCATTAGTACACCTCCATTCTTTAATGGAAGTGACTATGGGTATTGAAATCTTGGATGGAGATCTTCCTTAATGCATATGACCATAGGGTTTAGAGTGCAATAGTCGATGGTTATACATAGCCTGAAAAACCATGAAGTGAGTAAACTCCCGCCAAGGTGGATGCTCATAAGTTTAACTTTAAGGCGTTGAATGTCATAGCAAGTGGCCTAGCTTTAGATGAGTTTAGGTGGATAGTTCATCTAAAAATGGCAAAAGAAACAAGAAATCTTCTCTCAATTACTCATGAGGGTACAAGTGTCGTGAAAATGTCTAGGCTTCAAATGTACATGGCGCAACTTGAAGATTTAAGGATAAAAGAGGATAAAGAAATCTCTTTATTCAATGCCAAGCTATCTAACTTGGTTAATGTCATGCAAAGTTTAGGAGACAATATTTCAGAATCCAAAGTAGTCCAAAAATTGTTTAGGTCTCTCCCTAAAAGGTTTAGACTTAAGGTAACCACCATTGAGGAAATGAGAGACATAGAAACCATGAAACTAGAAGAGGTTATTGGTTTTCTTCAAACATTTGAAGCGGTCATTAAGGAACCTACCAAAAAGAAAGGAATTTCTCTAAAGGTAGAAGAACCCTTTAAATCAAATGAAGATTTGGATGATGACTTAGCCCTAGTGTCCAAGAGGGTCAAGAAGTTTTTTTTGGAGAAATACTAAGGATTACTCTAAGAACAAGCAAATGAGAAGACCCTTCCCAGAGTATAAGAAGAAGAAGGATTCCTTTAGGGAAACTCCCATTTGTTATGAGTGCAAAGGGAGACGAAACATTATCGAGAATTGTGGCAATAAGAAAAATAAGTATAAGTTAAAGGGCAAAACCATGGATGCAACATGGGATGATGAATCTGAGGCTTCAAAACATAAGTCTCAAAGTAGTGAGGAAACTCCCTCATAAGAGATCAAAGCCTTCATGGCCTTTGGCACTCCCTTGAATTCACTTTTGGAAACAAGTGACTCTAGTAGTGAGGATGAGGGAAATGATGAAGATGAGGAGATCTATGATACACAAGAACCTTTCAATGAACTCTTTATGCAAAGTGTTGAGTTGGGAAAGAAAAAAAATAACTCGAGAGAAATCATAGAATTGACTGAGAAGTCAAAGTCCCTTGAAGACAATATCTCCACTCTTCAACAAGTGTCTTCTTCAGAAAGTGACAAGGAGAAGGAACTTTCTAAGGAGAA
This sequence comes from Platanus orientalis, assembly GCA_025762735.1. Classification (NCBI taxonomy): domain Eukaryota; kingdom Viridiplantae; phylum Streptophyta; class Magnoliopsida; order Proteales; family Platanaceae; genus Platanus; species Platanus orientalis. Next base: position 8,755 of record JAOXJP010283806.1, on the reverse strand, counting down.
TTACTTGCTCCTATGTGCCAATGAGGAAATGAGCCTAAAGATAGTAAAATTTAAAAGAAGAAGTTTAGTGAAACTAAAATATTTCTAGGGACAATATGAAATATAAAAAGAGAAGACTTATTGAGGACAATCAAAAGTTATCCAACAAGGTTCTTGAGCTTGAGGAGAAACTCAAAAATATAGGAGAAGAGAATGATGAGTCTCATAGTAATGACTCACTTATCCAAGAGTTAGAGGACTAAGTCAAGACTCTAAATGAAAGGAACAAAGCCTTAAACTTGACTTGTGCTCAACTCACAAAGAAGTCCCTTGATTACCTTAAACGAATCAAGGAACTTAAAGAAGATAAGAGGAAGAACATCTCAATGCTTTCCCAATGGAATGGTAAGTTTGAGAAAATGCTTACAATGGGTATAGAGTATGGGGAAATGACTAGACTTGGTTATAAAACCGAGGACAATGCATCATCTTTGACTCAAAAATTCAAAAATGGCCTTTTTAAAGCCAAATAATCCACTCAACTAGCTCTGCAACCTTCCAAGAAGGAAAAGATAAAGTGGAGCCACAAAGACCTTATCAAAGGTCAAAGAAGGTTGAGAAGAGAACATCTACCTCTCTTAAGGGTAAAGCTCCCATGAGTCAAGGTAGAAATTGGAAGAGATCCATGCAACCCCAATCATGATCCTATGCATAAGTGGTTGGTAGTAAACCTCAAACTAGCCAAGCTTCTTCCTTTAGAGGATTATGATGGTAGAACAAACCTTATTCCTATGCTAAGGAAGCATGGAATAAGTTTCAAGCCAACAAGGCCTCTGCATCAAGAGGATTCCAAAGAAATGCCTCTACTTCTAAGATGACTAAGGGATAACCTAGTCAAAATAGACAACATAGAAGAATCCAATAATCCTTCTAACCACCTAAAAGGAAGTCATCACAATCTTATGCTCCTAAAAGGCTCTAATTCTATTGCTACTATTGTGGCTTAGAAGGGCATTTCAAGAGGGATTGTAGAAAGAGGGCTAATGATATCAAGTTCCAAAGAATGCAATCTAGAAAAGTACAAAGTGGGAAGAATGTTACAAAAGAAATTATTTTCAAAAGATTAAAAATAGAAACCTTCAAAAGAAGAAGGAATTAACCCAACAACAAAGTGTTAGACAGTAAATCTATAAACCTACCAAGGTTAAGAGAGTTTGGGTAAGAAAGGATAACCCAAAACATTTGGTCATTCACATTATACTAAGAGTCGGGAGCTCATCAAGATGGTATCTTGATAGTGGGTGTTCAAGGCACATGTCAAGTGAGAGGGAACTATTTGGATAATTTGAAGAAACTCAAGGTAGATATATTACCTTTGGTAATGGTAACACTGCTGTGGGCATAACGGAAAGACTGGGTAGGTTTGCCCGCCCCACTTAGGGGAAGCGCGTCTGGCTAGTCTGGGTCGGCCTCTAGGCTTGGGTTTAGAGTCACCGCCAACTTGGGTTTTTTACAGGCAAGGTTGGACACCTGCCTCATTTCCAAAGGAAGGGAGGATACAGTCTTTTTAAGGCCCGGGCTAGGCACTTAGACCTAGGGTTGACTCCTTAACTGGTCTGGTTTTCAGGGATCTAGGTAAATTGTTTGGTTGCAATTGGCAAAGGTGTTAGGCACCCCAATTACCCACCATTTAAGGTGGGTCCTCTAACCTTGCAATTTCTATGTGCTAGTAAGCAAGAATGAATTGATAATGTTATTTATATTTTTATTGGTCTAGACCACCCATGTGATGTGATCATTGCAATTGAACTTGAGACATAGTCTTCGGTTGGTTACATACCCGATCTTATATGGTTCTGTGTTCCTATAGTTTTATCAGGATCAAATTGCATGTAGTTTTGATGGTTTGTAAGTCTCGGTAGTCAAGTATATCTGACTGTGAGACTAGTTCAGGATAGGTTCATTTTAGGGCTTTTATATACTTACAGAATACTCCTCACTACTGAAATACATTAGTAAAAAGGGACTAAGACTATGTCATACCAATTTAAGTGTTTTAGGGACCTAACTAGGCTATGGCCAAGTCCTAGGGTCTTTAGGTCGTGAACTAGTATGACATGACCTTAGGGTAAGGTGGAGAATTTAAAAAGTTGGGAAGGATAGAAAGGCAATGATTGGGTTGGGTTACTTAGCCGAGTTACACTAACGTAGCAGCTACGACACCAGCTTTGTCTCCTAGGTAAAATTCAGGTGTTGGACACTTAGATGTATGGTACTGGACTTAGTCTATGTTCAAAAGTTAGAGAAGGGTTTTAGAGGTTGGAAGAGGGGTTTGAACAGGTGGAATTTTATTCTCACCTTCTGATTTGTTAGAAAATGTAAAATTAGAATTTTTCAATTAATATGCCTAATCTTCACAGTGAAGTGATTTCAGGCATACTGTTCCAGATGGATCCACTTGGTCATTTTAGTAAGTCTTCAGGTTTTCCAAGGGTTTTTGGGTCTTTTCATACCATAGGGCCCACGGGGACAGAAGGGTAAGGATTTTGGGTCAGTACATTTGATCTCAATTTGTATGCCTAAAATGGGAAATACACCTAATCTCAAGGTGTATGCCTAAAATAGGCAGTATGCCTAAAATAGGTTGTACGCCTGAACTTTAACTCAATTAAAGTTCAGGCATACTCTGGATAGTCCGCACTCAAATGGGCATATCTCTCTACTCAAAACTCAGAATCGAGTGTAGTAGGTCTCTTTGGAAAGATAAGAGAGATATATTTCCAACAAAGTAAATGAGCATAGGGTGTGGGTACGCCTGAGATAGACATACGCCTGATCTTTAACTCAGTTAAAGTTCAGGCATACAAGTTCTGGGCAGCAGTCCAGCAACCTGATGTTTTGGGTTTTTTGGCCACCTCCCGAGGTCCAATGGGTCTCATATTTTATAGAACAATAGGTTATGACCCCAGGTATGTGTCTGAAAAATTTCAAACCCATTGGCCAAGGATAGACCCCTTTTTGAAATTTTCAAAGGGGGTGGATTTTGTGCAGTTTTGCACAGACCTCTGTGAAATCCGGGGGTTGTGGGGCCTATTTCCAGAGTTATACACATGGGGTTGGGATCAAATTTTGTGGAGAACAAATTTAGGATGCTATTAAGAAAATGTAAAATTTGAGATTAAAACAAAAATTCTACAGAAATTTATTTAGCAAACAAGATGGATAGCTAAATTTTACACAAAACAAAGACAACATAATTTTAGTTTAAAAGAAATTATGGTAAAATGCCCTAAAATTAATGAAATGAATTACAAAAATTAATTTAAGTGTATAAACTTCTTAAATAATAACTGAAATAAGAATCAATAAAAAAATTATTTTATAGACAAAGTTAAAATTTAGGCATTCCCTACTGTCTACTCTGGACAGAGGGGAACACCACTTTTTAGTGATAAAGTGGGGCCATCTTAGGGATCAAATGGTATGATCTGGGGCTCAAAGTGGGATGTTAAATCATTTTTTCATTGATTTCCGGTTCAAATTTGAGCTCCAAATTCAAAGTATAGAGGGACTTATAGTCCTTGAACCATGAATGGGTCAAAAACAAGGCTGAAAAGGGGAGGCAAGCTTATCTCCCCTATATCCCACCATAGGGCTATTCAATTGGGGTCAAGGGTAGATTGATCACAGCAAGAGGGGTCTAAGAATACAATAAAATGAAGAGAGGGGAGGGGACCATCCTGGGATGAAGCTTTTCTTCCTTGCCTTGCTCTTTCTCTTTCTCTTTCTTTCCCTATTTCTTTCTCTTCTCTCTTTTATTTTCTCTCCTTTTCTCCTCTGATTTTTTTTCTTGTTCAAATTTTTCCTCCCCCCCTTTGGATGAAATGGGGGGGTATTTATAGGTGGGATGGAGGGGGTGAGGTGGAGAGGGTGAGGTAGAAGGGGGTGAGGTAGTTGGTGGAGGTGAGGAGGTGGAAATGGCTGGAGGGGAAGAGGGTGAGGTGGTTGGTTTCTAGAAGGGAGGTGAGGTGTGTGGCTGAAGTGAGGAGGTGGGAATGAGTGGAGGGGGAGTGCGGTGAGGTGGCTAGTTCTAGGAGGTTCTAGGGAGGGGAGGCTGAGGTGTGTGGATGGGGTTAAGAGGTGGTAGGGTGGTGGGCCCTCTTACCACATGTAAGGTGGGGATAGGCTGTGAGGGAGAGAGTGGAGCCCATGAGGAGGGGTGTAGGGCTAAGGGGGTGGTCCTTGGGTCTCCACCCCTCATTTTAAATATTCTAAATGAGGGGTGTAGGGTTTAAAAATGGTTTCAGAGGCATTTTGGGTAAAACTAGTAATTTTTTAAAAGACAATGATTGCTTTTTTTGGATTTTTTCCCTTTACTATCTGTGTCTATTTTTTGGGTCTTATGACTCCCAACTTCTCAAGGTTTATAAGTTTTTCACATCTCCCCAACATTCTGGTCACAATGAAATTGTTGGAATCAGAATCGAATTTGGGTAAGTGACTCAAAACTGGTTCCGAATATACCTAGATTGGCTTGTACCAGTAAAAGAGGGGTAAGATGATAAATTTGATTTTTGAAACCTTTATATGAAAGATAGTCATTGAGATTTGTGAGTCATAGGCTCTGACTGTTCGTGAATCAGATGCCTAAGCTAAAAGTTATGCCTGAAACCCTGAATTGTCTTTGACCAAACTTCGCTTAGACCTGTGACTAGTTTTTCTTGGGTTCAAATGGGGTGTGATGAAGATCATGGGTGTTTAGGTCTTGGAGTTGCAATGCCATGGGGCCTGACAAGTAAAGAATCTAATCCCTAGTGAATTTCCAAGAATTTCCAAAGGAAGGTCACCTGATCAAGAAATACGCCCTGGGTTGGAGAAGAATTGAATCAATGAGCAGTGTTGGGTTTGTGGAGGGTTTTCTTCATTAGGGAATTTATCAAAGATCTCAAAAAACCTAAAAAAATGAGTTTGAACTTGATGGATTTGGACTTCCGGAGAGTTATGGGGGCACATCAAGTGTCCATGGCTAATATAGGTGAATTTATTGTATTTTAGGGACAGATTGAGTTAATTTGGGGGCATTGTGCCCTTTGGGGTTTTCCTTAGGAGGATTCAAGGCTTACCAAAGTGTGGCCACTAACTGGCTGAGTTTCTGACTTGTGTCGGGCCCTTAGGGTTTTACCAAAGATTCGATTTTGGGGATAAATTATGTATTTTAATAGTGTGGGGCTAAAATAGTAATTTTCTTACACTTTTGTGACTCAATATGGGAATGTTAATGAAGCTAGAGAATCTTGGAAAAAATGGGCTTCATAGCCCCTAGTTTGAGGTCTTTTGAGGTACAGGAAAATGGTCATTTGCCAACCATTTGGGAGGCCTTGTGATATTTGTTCGAATCTAGATGTCTTCATGGTGGAGAGTATTTTGGAAAGTTATGGAGAAAATGGGTTCAAATGGACTTTGATTTGAACTTCTAAGGGTGTAGGGGTAAAATGATCATTTTCCATCCTTTTGATACTTTAATGTGGGAAGACTTATGCAGATTGGAAAATTCAAAATTTCTTTGTTTTAGCAAAAATGTTGGAAAGCTGGGTTTAATAGGGCTTAATTGGGACTTCTGAAGGTACAAGGGTAAAATGATAATTTGCTAACCTTTTGATGCTGCAATGTGTGAAGGCTTATGAAGGTTGGAAAATTTAAAGTGAAACAGAGCTGATAGTTTGAAATTTGGACCCTCATAGTCTTAGGGTGTTTTCTAGAAAGATTAGGGTTTGGTTTGATTGATCTTTGGGGGTGGAATTTAGATATTGACATTGTGTTTACAACCATAGTTTCCTTTGAAAATGGATCTGACTTTTGTCTCTTGTTGTAATGAACCCATCTGACAACATTAATTAGCCTGAGTCAAAATTTGGGTGCTGACAGATGTCCCCCCTTTGGTATATGTGGCAAAGCCATATATAGCAAAGGAAAGAAGTTCCCAAATTTTGAGTTGGCTGAGATAGTACTTTCACTTTTGTATAACTCATGGTTATTAGGTAAGTTGTTTTGTAAACCTAGAACTGTGTTGGTTGATAAAATAAAAGGGGCCAAATGGGTTTCAACCTTTGGGTCTGATGGTTTTTATAAACATTTTATCTTTTCAAAATGCCTTCTTGGATAGAGAATCCATTCAATCAGCTTTTTTGTAATTCTTTTGAAATGAATCATAGTTTTGTTAATACTTTGAAATGGGTATTAGCTGATTGGAAGATTCTCCATCTGTTTTGAAAAATGAGGTTTATCCATAAGTTATACTTAAGCTACTAGTTCTTTCTCTGCCCTTGGTGGTGTTACTATTAATGCATATGCGCTACGTCGGAAGACATGTAAGTCATCAACATAGGGCACAACTGCTTGGAAACCTTGCAAAAAACACCACAGAAATCTGGTCATGCAAAAGCTATAAATACATGTAAATAATACAAGGTCTACAAATTACATGACAACTATCTAAACATTAAGCATAAAAATAGTCAAGCATTTGGTTGGTTAGGATTGGTTGAGTATGTTTTATGTTTAGTCAGAATTATAATGAATGCAGATGACTTGATATGATATACTAAAAAATGTTGATGAAAACAAAGATTTTATTAGTGATGTTAGTTGTTGGCTAAATGGCATTTTGCTTCCCTTTTTATGGGTCTGTACTTAATTATATATGTTAATCATGAATCAATTGTTTCTTTTGTCCCCATTTTGGACAAATGTTACAAACTAAAAGAGTCTCATAGCTTGTGGAGTGAATTGTATCCTTCGCCCCCATTTTGGACAAAGTTATAAACTAAGAGCCTCTCATAACCTATGGATTGAATTGTACCATTTGTCCCCATTCTGGATAAAGGTTGGAGGATTTTTATGAAGTATATCATTTGCCCCTATTTTAGACAAAAATTTCATAATTTGTGGAGTGAATTGTATCCTTTACCTCCATTATGGAAAAAGTCCACAAACTGAATGACTCACATTGTATCCTTTGCCCCCATTTTCGACAAAATGTTACAAATAAAAAGATTTTGAATTGTATCCTTTGCCCCCATTCTGGACAAAAGGTTACAGATAAAGAGTTTGAATTGTATCCTTTACCCCCATTCTGGGCAAAAGGTTACAGACAAAAAGAGTTTGAATTGTATCCTTTGCCCCTATTCTAGATAAAAAGTCATAGACAGAAAGATTTTGAATTGTATCTTTTGCCCCCATTCAGGACAAAAGGTTACAGACAGAAGGAGTTTGAATTGCATCCTTTGCCCCCCTTTTGGAGAAAAGGTTACAGATAGAAAGAGTTTGAATTATACCTTTTACCCCCATTCTAGGAAAAAGGTTATAGACAGAAAGAGTTTAAGTTGTATCCTTTGCCCCTATTCTAGGAAAAATGTTATAGATAGAAAGAGTTTAAATTATATCCTTTGCCCCTACTCTAGGCAAAAGGTTACAAATAGAAAGAGTTTGAATTGTATCCTTTGCCCTCATTCTAGGGAAAAGGTTATAGACAAAAGGAGTTTGAATTGTATCCTTTGCCCCCATTCTGGACAAAAGGTTACAGATAGAAAGAGTTTAAATTGTATCCTTTGCCCCCATTCTAGGCAAAAGGTTGCAGATAGAAAGAGTTTGAATTGTATCCTTTGCCCTTATTCTGGGTAAAAGGTTACAGATTGAAAGATTCTGGGATAAATTAACTAGAGGGTTCTCTGCTCCCAGGATGAATTAATTGAAGGTTTCTAGGAAGAATTAGCCAGAGAGAATTGAATTTGATTGAAGGTCTTTGGGATGAATTAGCCAAAGAGAATTGTTGTATTGGTTATGCATGAATTTGAAAAAATGACCTTTAGAATGACCAAGTGATGGTAACTTGTGGCCTTTAAAATAGCCAAAATTTTGAAAGTGGTCAACAAAAGGGCCTTAAAGTTTATTGAGTGGCGGCCTTTAGCATGGCCTCAATGTTTGTTGTTGTTTTTATTTGAGGGCGGCCTTGAACACAACCTGATAGTTTGTTTGAAAGCGGCCTTCAAAACGATCTCAAGGGTTATTTTGAATGCGACCTTCAAGATGGCATAGTTGTTTGAAAGCGACCTCCAAAATAGCCTCAAGGGTTGTTTTGAATTTGACCTTCAAAATGGCTTAATAGTTGTTTGAAAGCGGCCTCCAAAATGGCCTTAAGGGTTGTTTTGAATGCGGCCTTCAAAATGGGATGATGGTTGTTTGAAAGGGGCCTTCAAAACGGCCTCAAGGACTATTTTGACTGCGGCCTTCGACATGACCCCCTTTTTTTAAGATGGTTTAGACTACTTTTTTTTGATGTATTCATATCAAAAGAATCATGTTTGTGCTATGGTTAATCCGTTGGTAGAGGTGATTATTGCGGAAAGCCCAGTCTGGATCCCTATTACTTTGTGAAGTCTATGTTCTTGTCTAGGCATGATGTCATGTGACATGTTGTAGTGAGGTTTTGAGCTCATTGGTTGAGCATGAGATTTGAAGGTATGAGTTCCCTACTATATCAGCATTTGTGGTAGCCCTTGGGCCTAGTTCTTCTTAAATAGCTCTAAATGTCTAAATTTGCCATGTATTGGCCATTGATTGTGCTTGAGAGTTTTGTTGTCGATGGTCATGCCCCTGCTGCCTCAAGATCAAGGAGGACTTTATTCATAGGATGAAATGTGGCTTAGGTTGTAGGTTTGAAGGAAAGGGGTAAGAGGCCCAAAATGATTATTAGTTGTCAGGTCTTATCTCAATTGTT
>JAOXJP010283795.1:0-19304 GCA_025762735.1 Platanus orientalis | reverse complement strand
TGTAATGACATGTAAAGGATGCAAACGGATCTAAGTTTGATAAAATAAAAAGGGGTTTCAAGGTCACAATGTGGTAGAGACCTAAAGATAGACACCCAGATCACAAAACAATTAAGTCAAGATTTGAAATGGGGTGGCCGAATTATTAAAATAGGGAGAGAAGCTAAAGAAATCTCTACAGAAAATTTTCTGCAATATCTTAATAATTAGAAGGCTTGGGATTGACAAGGAGTAAACAAAATATTAAAGGGCTAGCATGTATACCTCATCCACATCCATTCCCACCATTAACAACATAGAGGAAGAGGAGAAAAATAGAGAAAATATAAACCAAATACCTGAAAAACAACAAGCAAACAATATGGGGCTGTCACGTCACTGTTCACGTTGATACTGTTCACGATGTCACTATTCACGGTACTGTTCACAGCACCATAGATTAGTATCAAGAGTTGTTTCTTGGCCTCTCACCAAGCATGCATTGATCTAAGAGAGTTCTTAGATTCTCCAATCTCTGGAGAAGTAGTAGCCGTCAACCACTTTAGGTTTTCTTAATCATTCTTCATTAAAATTAAAAGATGAGAATTGGGTTTTTTAAAGGTTGCTGCCCCCCCTTGTCTTTTACAATAATAACCCCAATATAAAATAAAAGAAAATTACCCCCATGCCCTTATTGCATAAATTAAAAATAAATGAGTTTTACTAAACCAAACGACATGGGACTCGAATCAAAATAATCAGGAAATAAAACTAAACAAAAAAGTAACACTCCAACCCCTCCGTGTGCACTCAGGTGGGCCCCACATGCTCCTAAGCTACTTGAACCACAACGAACGAGGCTTGACCCTCCTCCAACGTTGGTACACGCGATAAAGAATGTCCTCATCAGTAACATATATCATTTCATTTTATAAAAACCTAATACAACTTCATTTCTAATTTTATTTAACAAATCAGTATGAATCTGAATGAGTTCATTTTGAACCATCACCTTATGGCTACAAATTCCTTGGGAATTTACAATGAAATGATTACATTACAGGTGGCTGCCAAACAGGCCCTTAATGAATAGTTTAATTATTTATTTTTGGCAGGTAACAAACTTTATAAAAGAAAAGGAGGAGGGATTCAATGCCCGTCGAAAGGGCTTCAGAAAAGCCATAAAGGGCAAGCCTCCACTTCCCAAAAAGAAAGAATATATATATATATAACTACCTCATCCCTACAGCCAATTCCCTCTCCATCTCCCCCAAGACACCTCCAACTCTAACTCCCCACCATCAAATCCAACCTCCATGTTGCACTGAATAAAACATGAGGTTCAACTGGTGGGGCCTTTCCTCATCAGTATGGTTTTAGAAATTGACATGTTTTCTAATCATTCCATGATATGTTTCTATTTTCATAGATACCAATGTGAAACCACCTGTAATATTTTCACAATGAATTTGATAGATTCCCTATTCTTTCAATACCTGTCATATCATTTTGATCAAACAATAGTCATTTAAATACAATGTTAGCCAAAAGAAAAACATTTTGATGCCCAACTGTGTGACGCTTCCTTCTCCTTATCTTTGAGTCCAATATCTTTGAGTTTTGTGGTTAAGAACACCACTTCATTATGATTTATTTTTATTTATGCGTATTTGAATTTATGCATTAAATGCATAAATGGCCTTGTTTCCCATTTGATAATGATTAAATAAATGTCTCCTCATATTTTAATTTTTTGTTGACTCTTTATAGCTACTATTCATTTATTTTTTATAAAGAAAAGAAATAAATACTTAACACCTTCAAGTGAGTAGTTACAGTAATATGATAATTTAGAAATGTGTATTTTGGTTCTTTTATAATTTTCTGAAATATCAATGAGTATTTTAAAAAACTACCCAACGTTTATATCAATGAGTATTTTCATAAACTACCCAACGTTTTCAATGTTTCCATGAGTTCTACAATATTTCGGCATGATGTCTGACATTTTTGTCATGTTTCTTATTTTTAAGTGACCAACATTTCCGCTGACAGTGATAATTTAGAAATGTGTATTATGCTTCTTTTATCTTTTTCTGAAATATCAATGAGTATTTTCAAAATATACACAACGTTTTCAATGTGTCCATGAGTTATACAATATTTCGACATGATATTTCTCACATTTCTGACATGTTTCTTATTTTTAAGTGACTGAAATTTCCTCCAACACCAACTTTTTATGCCTTGCCCTGGAGTTCACCAATGCCATTATGTAGTTTTGTGTTCCATATCTGACTCCTGAGGAGACCAAGACTTGCTTCTTTGGGTGATACCAGGTTAAAAAATGAAAAAAAAGGATTTTTTTTTTTTTTTTACAAAGATGTAAAAAATCATCAATGTTGGTATTGTAACTATGAATTTTCATCCATATATATATATATATTTTGTAGCTTTTGTCTTGAGGTTAGAAACTTGTGCAACTAAACAACCATTTGTAAAAAAGAAGTTCATCTGATACATGGGGGCATTTACTGTAAAGATTGCTTCATGTAAATGTTGTAATGGCATTATGGCAGTCTTGTGACAAATGAAATCTTTTCTCATAAATAAGGAGCTTTTGACACTTATTAGCTTAGAAATGCAGATGTTTCTGCATCTTACTTGAAATAAGTTGCTCCTGTAAATAAAAATAAATTAAATGATCCCCATGTGTTGCACTAATACACTTTCCATAAGGATTAATGTCATCAAGATACTTTCTGAGCCACTTGTAACTGTAAGAGGACTACCTTATTGAATGAAAGAAGCAAGTAGAAAGAGCACTGAACAAGGGGATTAAGCATCTGAATCCAACACTTGTTTTTCAAACTGAGTTATACTTACTGGTTAAAAGGCTCCTGCAAAGTTTCCTGTTCATTGAATGAGTGTTTTCGATAGTGTGGTTAGAACTGCATGGCACCAATTTACCCGGAAACATATACATTGTGTTTCTATCAATCTGATTTAGATAGTCAATAACATGTCAGTGGGACCCCATACTAGTGAGTGCCATAATAAACTTGGGAGTTCTTTTTCATGCATTACACTTTTAGGCAGTGCAATGTAAACATCGGTACCCTCAATTCTAAATTGTTCTACTCTTTGAATTGCTTTTCATGCCTTCTCATGGATTTTTCAATCTGTCCAGGATTACTACCAGGTGGAATTCATTGTGACCGATGTGGGAAAAGGTATTGGTTTGTTTGTACTTGTATTTCTATTGGTTATTATCAATGTTTTCCTACCTATTAACCATGCTTCTCTTGAAGGTTGTGTTGATAACTTGGAAAAAGTTTGGGAAAGCCTTGGGCACAATACTTGTATTCCATTAAACCATAACAAAACCACAAACGTGTTGTATACAAAAATGATTAATATTATGCAACTTATTCTCAATGGAAAGTACAATAATACCCTCTTTTATATACCATATATGTGTGATGTCTCTTAGCCCAGCACCTTCAAAAGCTGTGACATGGGAAGAGGTAGCATTGAGTTTGCAATGAATTGAATGGAACCTGTATTCTGTTAATTGTGTGTGGCCCTGTATTGAAGTTGGCAATTACTTAGCAGAGGTAATGAAAGGTTATGAGTGTCCAATCCTGATAATGTTGTCTCTGAATACCTGCTGGTCTAGTTAGCAACTTACCTGGCTGCATCCCTGGTGCTGAAAGATTAATGAATAGAGGTTGAGAGGTCTGAACTGGGAGTGTCTGGATGTGTTAGTGGAACAATAATAGTCTGTCATGATGTAGACTGATCTAAAGTCTAATTTTTCATCTTGCACTCATGAACTTCGTGTGGCTATATTCATTGTAACACTTTCATTAAAAATTGAACCCTTCCAAGAAGTGCCTCATGATTGAAAAGAGTGAGGCAGAAGAAAATTTTGATTAAATTGTATTGCATTAATAGAATTAGATCCCACTGAATGAGCACTGGTTAGAGGTCTTGACTAGGGCTGCCAATGAGTCAAGCTAGCTCAGGTCAACTCGGAGCTCAGCTCGTCATGAACTGAGTCTGAGCTTGCAATTGAGCTTCTTTAGCTAAGTGAGCCTGAGCCGAGCTGCACTAGGCTCGGCTCAATAAATGCTTGGTTCGTTATGGGTGTTTTATATGCATATATACATATATACATATAGCTTAGTATATTATATACAATGGTACTTTGTGTATATATTTGAGTAATCACTTTGTCATGCATCACATCTCCCTATTTTATAAAAAAAAAAAGAATTGATTTGAGAAAATAAATTATTTTCATAAGTTGCTTTTATTGGACTGAGACACCACATCATGTCAATTATATGAAAAATTGCTTTTGTTGTACTAGACTTCTGTAAAATTGATTTTGTTGCACCAAGACATTTGTAAGCTTGGGCCAAGCCAACTCTGGCTCGTCATGAACCTGAGCCTGATCCTTGTGTGATGAGCCTGAGATGAGCAGGGTAAAGTTCAGCTCAACTTGACTCGTTGACACCCCTAGTCTTGATGCCGTAGATGATCATTTTTTGGAACAATGGGAGCACCCAAAGTCCTCCAAATCTGGCCACAAATTGATCAAACACTCCTGAGGTTCTATAAAGCTTCATAGAGTGGTATTACTTCTTGTTTATTCTTCTTTTATTGCTATTTACTTAAAGTACTTTTATGATTCTGTTCCTAGGGTTGGGATTAAAACGTCTAAGGGCTGTTATTAGGTTTCGTAGTAGCAAGGAATATTAATGTGTGAGGGCTCATTTTGAGATTTAACATTTTATTTATTTATTTAGAGCATAGAAAACTTTTGTGCAACCATTCCACCCCACCCGTTCGAGCTTCTATAGTTTCCAAATCCTAGCTATTTGAGTACTACTTTCTCTTATTCGCTGTATGATTTTTTCCTCACATTTGTTGCATTTTCTATCTTAATGTTGCTGATTTGTGGAGATTGATCTTGAGACCGCTAGTCTAGTTAGTTGATGCTAGATTTAGCATCATCTTTGCTGGTGGTATTAGGTGGTACCAGAGTAGATCGATTTTTATTTTTATTTTTTGATGAAACCAGAGCAAATCGATTAGGGCTGTCAACTATTGGTAGTACTTTCTAGAAGAAGGGGACACAGAACAACAACAGCAGCTTCAAACGATCCACCAATTGAACCCTAACATGAGATCAACCATCTGAAGAGACAAGTTGAGTTCCTGACTCAATGCATACATCAATTTGAGGTATCAATTCATGTTCACAAAGCTTCCAAATCAGATGATTTTATGGAGAATCCTTTTTATAATCGTGTTCAACGTAGGGAACCAATTATAAGGACGATACAAAATGGGAGTTTAACTTAAAAATTGAGATACTAGAGTTCCAGGGTAGCCCCAAATCCAAGGAGTTCATAGATTGGTTAAATATTGTGGAAATAATCTTTGATTATAAAGAGACTCTGAAAGATGAGAAGGAGAAGTTAGTGGCCATTCGATTAAAAGGGAGAGCATTGGTTTGGTGGGAACAATTAAAAAAACTGGTGTGAGAAAGAAGGGGAAAATCGAAGATTTGAATGGGAGACAATGAAGAAGAAACTGACGGTAAATTTCATCCTTTATAATTATGTTTAGACTATCTATTAGTGTTACATAATTTATGGCAAGGAAATATGTTCATAGATGACTATACAAAAATAATTTCATCAACCGATAGCAAGGAATGAGATGTCAGAAACTAATGTACTGCCAGTTCCAAGGTTTGTGAGTGGTTTGCGACCCAGTATTCAGGATATCTTGAATTTATACACAATCTAGTCGGTTTTTAAAGCTTACCATCATGCCTTGGTGGTAGAGAAGAAACAGAATAGAAGCCATTTGAAAGGTGAAATGTGATGGTCAATAGGATACATGTTAATTTTCGAGGTGACCAAGGAGTGCGAAACACCATGAACTTTGGTAGAGATGAGGTGCCACGTGATGATCGATTTGGGCTGCTAATGATTCAAATGTAGCAGGGCAGTGACCTAATGTCTTTGGTTCAGTGACCACAAAACCATGGCAGTAGGTCTGGACTTAGATGTTTAAGTGTGGTGAACTGAGATATTAGTATTCGGAATGTAGAAGAGCTTCAAGTAGTTGGATGGACCGGGGAAAACAACTGGTGATTGAAGAAGAACTTGATTATGGGGATGAATTTGAGGAGGAACCAGTTTATGACAAAAACGGTGACAAGGGCATGGCTCTTGTTATGCAGGAGATTGGTTGTGGACATCATGATGGAAGAGGATTGGTTGAGAACTTATATTTTTCACACATGAACTATTGGTGGGAAGGTTTGTTAGATGATTATAATCAGTGGAAACTATGGAAATGTCATCTCTAAGGAAGTTGTAGACAAGCTCATGTTGCAGACTAAGAAACATCCTAAGCTGTACAAGTTATTGTGATTTAAGAAGGGAAATGAGGTACCCATTATTACACAACATGGTTTTGTGTCATTTTCAATTGGCAATAAATATCACGATAATGTATGGTGTAATGTTGTTATAATGGATGCATGCCATATATTATCGGGACGGCCACGGCAATATGATAGTGAAACTGTTCCCTTTGGTAAAAAGAATACTTATTCTTTTTGAAAAGACAACATGAAGATTACTTTAGGACTAATGATTGAAAAAGTTGAGTTTAAACCTAAAATGGGGGAGGACATAAATTTTCTTTCCATGGCCATGTTTGTAGATGAGGCCTAAGAAAGTGGACAAGTTTGCACCTTAGTGGGAAAGAGGAGGTTGCAGTCCCTTCCATCCCAAAAAGCACGGAACCTCTAATGAGAGGCTATGTAGATGTGCTTTCTAATGATTTCCCTCCATGATTACCATCCATGACCATGAGGGATATTTGGCACTGCATTGATCTCATTCTTAGTTTTAGCTTACCAAACAAAGCAACTTTTAGAATGAGCTGCAAGGAAAATGAAGAGTTAAATTGGAAAAGTTATAGAGTTAATGAAAAAAAGGTATGTGAAGAAAAGCATGAGCCCATATGTTGTACGGACACTACTAACGTCCAAGAAGGATGGCTCATATCTGTATTGGTAGTAGGGCCATAAATAAGATGATAATCAAATACCATTTCCCCATACCAAGACTTGACAATATGTTGGTGGGTTCAAAAGTCTTTTCCAAAACAGACTTGAAGAGTGGCTATCATCATATTCGAAGAAAGTCAGGGACAAATGAAAGACTGTTTTTAAGACAAGGGAAAGTTTGCAAGAATGGTTGGTTATGCCTTTCAGGTTGTTTAGTGCCTCAAGCACATTCATGAGAGTCATGAATTAGGTCCTTAACCTTTCTTAGACGATATGTGGTAGTTTATTTTGATGACATTGTTGTGTACAGCCGCAATGTTAGTGATCCTTGTGAGATTTTTGATGTATTGTATAAAGAAAAATTGTATGCTAATCTCAAGAATTGTAGTTTTGTTACATACAAGATGGTTTTTTTGGGGTACGTGGTTTCATTCAAAGCTAGATAATCAGGAGAAGTTAAGGAAATTTTAGACTAACCTACTCTAACTACCATCCATGTGTTGAAGTATATTAATTTATGTCTCTCCTAACACCTTAAGGTTTTTAGAGAATTGGTTAGTTTACCGTTAACATGGTATCAGAGCTATGCCAGGCTGCAATTTCAATTCCCCATGGATGTAAAAGTATTCTCCTGGACGTAGTATTGCACATGTGTGCGCGAGTTGTGAGCTCGCACCTTGTTCCTCAAGTGTTTCCAAGAGAGAACAATGTTCCTTTCGAGGGGCGGTGTTTAAGCATATTAATTTCTATATCTCCTAATACCTTAAGGTTTTGGGAGAGTTAACTCTTTTTTTTTTTTGTTTAGACCATGAGGTGCTTAGTTTTCATGGATTAGCAATCAACACTATAATTGTTCCTATGATAGACTGTATGAAGAAATGTGCTTTCGGACTTGAGAAACCTAAGAAGGTTTCCAACTAATGAAGAAAAAGATGTTAGAAGCTCTTATACTTTCCTTGACCAACTTTGAGAAAATTTTTGTTGTTGATTGTGATGCTTCCCGAGTTGGAATAGGTGTTGTCCTTAGTGGAGGATGACTTGTAGCCTTCTACAGTGAAACACCTAGTGGTTCATGATTATGCTATCCACATATCATTGTTGACCATTGTGCAAGTAAAGGTGTGATTTTTCAATATCTTTTAAGGATTTGTATGCCGATGGTGATTATTTTGGGCTTATTCCGCACGATGTCATGGTTGTACAGTAGAGTGATTATGACATCCATGATGGGTATTTCTTTGAAGATGTTAGGTTGTGCATTCCTGATTGTTCTTCATGGGAGGCATGGTTCAAAAATTTGAATCGTCTGACCGGATCGTCCAGGCCCAAAACTGATCCAGGATCGGATCGTCCAGATCGGATCATGGATCGTTCAGTCTGAAATTGATCCAAAGCCAAAAAATCCTAAAAATTTATAATATTCTTATGGTGCTTTTTATAAAAAGTTTGAATGAAAAGCATCAATTTTAGGTATGTTAGTTGCACCATACATGAATAAACATTGTTACGAGCATGTATATTTATAAAGATCAAGATTGAACATTTCATAACCAAACATCTAATATGATTACTTCTAGCATAGAAAAACCAAACCATATACAAATACAATAACACATAAATAATGATGAACATAATTGTAGGCATGTTAAGTGCATCATACATGTATGAACAAGGTTACGAGGTTCGTATAAGTTCAAGATTGTAGTTTGTATAACCAAACATCCAATATTATATATATATATATATATATATATATATATATATTGGTTGATGAAGTTTAATCTTGCCTTCTATTATAGGGGTAGTGGGGAGGCTTGCCCCCCACTATCGATGCAAGGGGGAGAATTTTAGGAATATTTATAGTGAATCAGGGAACGGTTTGTCCACTCTTGAAGAAACAAAAACTTAGATATAGGAGGGGGAATGAAAACCTTTTTTTTTAGGTGTTTTTTTGTGTGGATCGAATGTTATAGGCCAGGTTTGATTCTAATCCAGATCGTCCAAGTTGAAACCATGATGGGAGGAGATCTTTATTAGGCAACTTGATTTGAAAATTGGTGGAGCAAGAATATTTCTGGCCTAAAATAAGGCGAGATGTTGCAAAGCATGTGGAGAGGTGCCATGTATGTCAAAGGTCTAAGGGAGATGCTAGAAATGTAGAGTTATATATGTCACCCCAGTTTCTACTAGACCATGATTAGTGGTTAGTATAGATTTTGTGCTTGGCCTATTACACAGAGGCATATGGACTTTATCGAAGTGGTTGTAGACAGATTTTCAGAGATGGCCCATTTCATTGCCTACCGAAAAATGGTGGATGCTACTAATGTAGCAAATCTATTCTTCATAGAGATTTACAGGTTGTATGGCGTTCCTCATTTTGTTGTTTCTAATAAGGACACCAAGCTCATTGGACATTTTTGGCAAACTTGGTGGAAGAAGATTGGAACTAAGCTAAATTTCACCATATTTTTCCTACCTTAAACGAACGGCCAAACGGAGGTTGTTAATAGGAGTAGGGTGATTTCTTTGATGCTTAGCTGGACATAAGCTAAAGCAAGGGGATTTAATATTTCCAGCTGCTGAATTTGCTAACAACAACACAAGGAACCCTACAATGCAACATAGTACTTTTGAGGTGGTGTATGGGTCTAATCTTATCAATGTTTTAGACTTGACTCTTCTTTTGAATAGAAAAATGGTGTGTGAAGGTAGAAGAAATGGTAAAGCACGTTTATTCAATCCATAAACAGGTGCAACAACAAATAGAGGTCAACAATGCCAAGTACAAAAGTGTAGCTGATGCACATTGCTGAAAGGTTGTATTTGATGTTGGTGATTATGTTTGGGTTGTGTTGACCAAAGATCAAATTCTAGCTGCTATGAATAACAAGTTGCATGATAAGAAGATTGGCCCATGTGAGATTGTAAAGAAAATTAATGATAATGTCTATCAGTCGATGTTACCAAGCCATATTCATATGTCTAATGTCTTCAATGTCAAGCACCTTATTCCATATAACAGAGATTCGACCAATGATAATGTAGGCATTTGGAGGTAAAGTTCTTTTTTTCAAGATGGGGGGACTGATGCAAATTGTTTTTGGAACAATGGGAGCACCCAAAGTCCTCTCAATTTGTTCATAAATAGATCAAACCCTTGTGAAAGTCTATAATGCTTCATAGAATGGCATTACTTTTTGTTATTCAGTTTTTTTATTACAATTTACTTAAAGTATCTTTATGATTTTGTTTCTAGGGTTGAAATTAAAACATCTTAAGGGTTGTTATTTAGGGTTGGTAGTAGCAAGAGATTGTTAACATTAAACTTACCAACTCTCTCCCTTGGCATTAACATCATTAGAACCACCACGATCAAAGAAGTAAGATGGAATATGCAATGGAGAAACGAAAGACATCTTTCCTCTATCAACATTCTCCCCTTGAAGAGAAGTCTTCTATGAAAGATGTATTTGAAAACTAGGATGATAACATTTATACCATTTCTGATTCGCAACATAACTAAGAAAATGCACTTTAGTGCTTTAGGATCCAACTTTACGCACTCAGACTTAGATATGTAAAAAAAACAATGCAACCATATTTGGAAGAAGAGGAAACAAGCTAGAAAGAGAAGAAAGAAGATCAAGCGGAGTCTTGAAATTGAGAACATGAGAAGGCATTCGATTCATAAGATAAACTACAGTTTGTAAAGCCTCAGACCATTCATGGTGAACATGAATGCCCTAGTGGTTTCAGGTAGGTAACAGTTTCTTGTTCGGAAACACCATTTGGCTTTGGTATGCCAAGACATGTATTCTGGTGAATAATACTAGACTCATCAAAGAATGTAGTTAAACCCCCTAGTAAGTACTTTCCCCCCATTATTTGAACGAAAAATACAAACTTTAGCATCAAACTGAGTAGAAATCATATGAATAAGACTTAACGGCTGGAAACACATCACTTTTAGCTTTTAACAAATATAACTAAGTAGTTCTAATATAATCATCAACAAATGTGACAAAGTAATGAAAACCAAACAAGGAGATAGTTGAGGAAGGTCTCCATACATCATAATGCACAGTAGTAAAAAAATATATAACTTCTTTTATTACTTCTAGGGTAAACAAAGAGACAATGTTTTGCAAGTTCACAATGTAAATGAGAAGAAGAAAGAAATAACTGAGTAAACATCTTATTCAATAGAATAAAGGAAGGTGGCTTAATCTGATGTGCGGCTATAACAACTCTTAAGAACTGCTCTATCGGTATTCCTCTGCATAGAGACTTATTAGACTAGTGAGGCAATTGGAGATGAAGTATCCAACAAGTACAAGCTATATTTCTTAAACCCCTTATGATGTAGCACAATGGAGATGATACTAAAGTTGATGTATAATGATAGCTAAAAATCTCAATAAAACCCAAGATATGTTGTGGAAATAATAATAAGGTTAAAGAACCAAGAATTGAACTTTTAAGCAATCAAAATTTGATTAAAATTGAAGAAGAAACTTGATTATAGGGGTTTAAAATAATTGAAATAAGAAAAGATGTAGAAAAGATGAGAAAGAAACCCCAAAGGTAAATTCTATAATTTTTTTACAGAAACCTAAAATTACCTAAATACCCCTGATCATGCATCAGAAAATTCTGAAATTTTATTGGGTGATTTTGATGCATATGAGGAGTATGTATACCACATTTTAGGTTATTTCGAGATTTTTAGCTATATGAAATTATATAAAAACTCATGTTGCACACACTTAAATTAAGAAACTAGAAAATAACCAATGAAATATGGATCAAGAACTATGGGAAATCAAATGAGAAAGTCAAGAAACCTAGATGGATAGTGGGTAGACTTATGGGGGAACAAAACCCTAAAAGAAAAGTAGTAGATATGGTTTGAAGAACTCAATCAATATTGAGTCTTTTCTTGAACAATATTTATTGATTCTTTAATGGAAAACAACAAGTATAAAAGAAGAAGAAGGTAACAAAGAAAAAAGGATAAAAAAAAGAATAATGGATAGATACCCGGTGTGAGAAATTCCTTATCTCACAAACTTGGAAAGTGCTTAACCAAGTGTCAAGCTTAGGTAAAAGCTTAAAGACAAACTAGTCGCAGGTTTGAAGAGGAAAACCACAACTATAGGTTTCTGAAAATATTCTTTATTCATTCCATTATCTGCTTTTTAAAATTATGGGTTACAAGCATATATATAGACTTTACATGCTAGTCTTTCCCAAATCCCACTCTAACTAGACTTCCTAAAAAAAATAAAACTCTAAAATAACTAAATCCCGTAATAAAGTGATAACCTGGTAGTATTTTGGCCATGACTTTCCCAAATCACATCGGATTCTCAAAATCTTGGTCTCGTTAGAAAGGTAACTAAATAGCCTTTCAAATGAACCCAAAATCGACCCAAACAGATAAATTTTGACATTCCAAAATGGGGCATAAAGAAAAGTGATGGGATTACAACTTTGGCTTAAAAGATTTCTAATTACATAAGAACTCTAAAATAGACTCTTAACACATAAATAAAAGATAAGACTAAAAATAATGATGCTCCATATGTTCCCCACTTGGCTCCCACAAGGATCACACGTGTGTGCCCCACCACAGTGTAGATGTCCACATCAAGTTTTGTCCTAAGTTTTGTAGTAAATAACATTTTGAGTAAATAAGAATCATCATCATTAGCAAGTTCGAACTACATAACCATAGGCTCGTCATCTCACAATCAGCTAGTAGAGGAAACCATGTAGTACAGCTCACATGTCTTCAGTTTGGGCTCATAAAAATGTAGAATAACTACAAATGGATGGAAATTGACACATATCTGGATGTCATCATCAATTTCAGGCTGGTCAAGAAGTGGGACAACAATATCACATGTATCATCAATCACCATCGGCTCATTTGTCAAACTGCAAATATCACCCCTGGCCTGATCAACATCTTCTGCATCAAGATCCTCACTCTTCATACTTGCTGCAGATATGGCTTCCTTAGCAAGCTTCTTTGACTCAAACAAGATTTGATCATGAAGTTCTTTGGTTTCTTTTTTGGTCTCCTCTACCCCAGACGATGGTTCATAATCAAGCTTTGAATCATTTTTCTTAGGCTGTTCACCAACTGCATTAGGGCTTTTTTTTTTCTTGGGTGCGGAATTCCGAATACTTACAATTACAACTGACGACGTAATGTTATCAGGCTTGACCTGAAGCAGATAGCATACACCATGATTATAAATGACACTTGTGTCTTCTCATTAAAGTAATCTTCCTCTCTTTAACCCATTCTTGCCTAAAATCACTCGATTGTCTAATAAGGGAGAATCACATAAGAAGCATTCAACACTATTTAAGTATTCACTTTCTCGGTCGAATTGGATGGCAGCAACATCTTCTACAACATATCCACAATATCTTTGAGCTTCTAGATCCTGTATGAGCTCTTCAACAAAATAAGAAGAAATAATGTTTTGATCAATCTGGTCACTAATCAGAACTTTAGTTGTCTTGCCAAAAGAGAAACGAACTCAGTCTTTACTTTAAGAACCATCTCCGTTCTCCCAATTTGAATTTCAAGGGTTGGATTTTCAAGAATTTTTGATCCCTTTCCAAGATTTCAGAATTTTTAGGATTTTAGTCCCTTTCCAAAACCTCAAGATCAAACCCTTTCCAAGACACCCTTTCAAAAATTTAGGCTTTCCATTATTTCCAGGGTTTCCTCGGGATTACAACTAGGTAAGGATTAGTTGCAACCTTGCTCTAATACCAAAATTGATGCAAGGACAGGCCTTGGAAAGACTAGCATAAGTAATTAATCAACCAAGGGTCTATACAAAACTATAACCAAGCTATAAGTGAAGGTAGTGGGCTGTATAAGGGCTAACAAAGGTGAAATAGGTTGTGATTTGAGTGAGTTTGGGCTTAAAACATCAAGTAAACAAGTAGTGGTTATGGGGTTAAATTAGGTTATATGAAACAACAGAGTAAAAGAGTTCAAAGGGCCTGTATATGGTTTTCAAAGGTGGTGATTCTGGGCTGATTAAGAAACCTGATAAAGTCTCAGATAGAGGATTAAGTTCTGAAGTTCTGGGAACCAGGGTAGAGCAAGATTAGGTCTGTTAATAGTGGCTGAACTGGAAGTTATGGTCGGGACTGAAATTGATAAAGATGGATAAGTAGAGACTTTGATTAGGTCTAAAACTAGCTCCTACGAAGTGCGAGTATGGGATACTAAAGAGATGAATTATTAGCCAGTTATGGAAGGACAAATCTCTCCTAGGTATTTATTCAAACAGGTGAGGGCTAGTGACAGATTCTTGCACAAGCCAGAGCCCAAGGTATAATTGCGCTACTCTAATAAGAGGGAATTTAAATTGAAAGGCTGGAACAGAGCAGGTAATACTAGGGACTGCAGCAGGTTATATATATAGATGGAGTTAGGGGTTCAGATGAAGAAAACCGCAGAAAACTTAGTTATCAAAATTGTATGTGTAGGAATTTCTGGGTTTTGTCTTCCAAACACTTGGAACAGAAAGGGTTTTACCACTATATGAACCGTAGGATTCTAAGTTTGATTCTTCTGGGCTTACAAATGAAAATAGAAAGGAATAGGTTAGAAAGTTGAAGAAGATGATGGAGGTGTATGGGTTACAGAGCACAAAACATCAAATAGAATATAAAAGAGGAAGAAGAAGAAGAAGAAGAAGAAGAAGAAAGAAAAAGGACAAAGAAATAAAAGTACCTGTGGAGAAAGCCCTACTCCACAACCTGGTAAAACCCCAACTAGGCTTCAACTTGGCATAAGCACTTGAAGAGAAGAGGCAGCTAATTCGTGGGAGTCAAAACAGGAAACTTTTATTCAAACTATCACAATCAAAACAATGTAGGGAGGATTTATTTATAAGCCCACGATCAGCTTGTTCCCTTACAAGCCACATCTGAAAAACATAAAAGAAACTTGCTAAAATATAAAAAAAGAAACTCCTGATTGAAGTTGTCGACCAGCACTAATTCTTATATAAGAAGTGCTGTCCAAATTTTCCCAAAAACAAATATTAAAATGTCATCGATATCCTACCTCTAATACATCATAAATTATTAACTAAGATAGTAATGCAATGTAGTTGGTGGCAAAGTGTGTAACACCTGGTCATACTATATTACCTCCACATTTATCTCTCATCATTGCCAAGACATACCCATGGTTAGATATAAATTTAGTAACTGCCATAGCCTCTTTCACTACCTTCCTCTTCCCCATGTCCTTAAGTATGAGGTCCTTGCAATGGGCTGCACATAGGGTTCAAAACAAGTTTTTTTTTTTTGTTATTATTATTTCATTTGCTTTTCTCCGACCTTCTTTAAATTGTTGCTATTATCTGTTACTATTTGAATCACAGTTTCTTGTCCTACCTCTTTGATCACCTCCACCAATAAACCATGAAGGTATTTGGCATCCCTGATAATACTAGATACCTCCACAGTTCTCAAAAACACAATGTAACCATCACAATAAATCATAAAGTTGATTGTCTATCTAATAGGACCAGTCCAACCATCACACATGATTGTGATCTCATACTCTGGCCATCACATTCTCAAGGATGTTATGTAGTTATCTAGGCTCTTCATCTCCTGGTTCAAATATTTTCCCATAAGCTCATAGAAGTGGTTGCCTACACACCCAACCCTGTCTTCCCCAACTCATCTTACCAATTCTGAAAGAAAGGCCTGTAGTTGCATGAGCTAGAATGTTGTGAAAGAATGAAAATTTTGCATATGCTGACCCTACCTTATTTGTCACATTCTCTCATACTTCCTTTAATCTTTTTTGCTTTGTTTTTGTGGAGCAGTACAAACTAGGGTCTGTGAAAATAGGAGTAGGCTCATCCCTTGTACTATAGGCACGGTTCATGACTACTGGTGCTTGCCTCCCACTACCCTTGATGTTTCCTCGGTTTATTTTTCCTACTTTTATTCTTCATTGTGAATCATGCCAATTAGCAAAACATTGTCGCTTGATTTATGTTTTCTGTAATACTCGAAGTTTGTCCCCTTTTTCCATTGTGCATTCTGATGTGTGGGCTCCTTTCCCAATTACTTCATTGTTTGGTTTTAAATATTTTGTCACTTTTGTGGGTGACTATTCCAGAGCTATATGGGTATATCTATTGATAAAATAAGAGAGATGTTGGTACTACATTCAAGTCTTTTTATAACATTGTGATTGCTCAGTTTAATGCTAAACTCCGTATTTTATGGTCTAATAATGGTGGGGAGTACCTCTCTAGTTCTCTTTCTTTCTATTTTGATGAGTCTGGGATATGTCTGGGTACTCCTGAGTAGAATGGGGTGGCTAAACGTAAAAATAGATACCTATTTGAGATTGCTTATGTAATCATGTTTACAATGCATGTGCCTAAGACCGTTTGGTCTGATGCCATTCAAACTGCTGCATGTCTCATGAACAAGATGCCCACAGGTGTTCTTTCTCTTGAAACTTCCTTATTCTTCCTTCCTCCTAAAACGTTTGGGTGCATTGGTTATGTACATGTACCCAAATCTGATCGAACCAAACTAGATCTAAACACACTTAAATGTGTTTTTCTAGGCTATGATGTCAATCAGAAAGGATACAAATGCTTCCATCCACTTGAGTGTCAGAAGTTTGTTTATAGGCATCTGACATTTTTTGAGTCTATTCTATTCTTTTCTTCGGGTAAGACATTTGTTTAGGGGGGAAGTCAAGTGGTGAAGTGTTTTCTTCATCCATTTCATTTTCTATTGCAATTTCTTAATATTATTTTGATAATGGTGGTGTTAGTGGAAAGGAAGAGATTGAACTTCAGGTGTACTCTCGAAGGAAGAAACAAGATAAGCAACATTAAAATCAGAACCAGAATTCTCTTGCTCCCATCCAGGAGTCTTCCTTGAATCTATCTCTCGAAGCAGGTAACACATCTTCTCTTGAGTTAGTTGATGATTCTAGCAAACCTCTTGCTCTTAGAAAGGGTGTCAGATCATGCACTGAGCGTCATCTTGCTAATTTTGTATTCTATCATGTTTTATCTCCTTTCGAAGTTTTGTCATTTCTTTGTCTTTTGTCATTATCACTTATAGTGTATGTGAAGCCCTTTAACAACCAATATGGAGGGCTACAATGAAAAAAGAGATGAGTACATTGGAAAAGAATCGCACATGGGAGTTAGTTGATCTTCCAAAAGGGAAGATGATAGTTGGGTG
The DNA here is from genome assembly GCA_025762735.1 of Platanus orientalis. Lineage (NCBI taxonomy): Eukaryota > Viridiplantae > Streptophyta > Magnoliopsida > Proteales > Platanaceae > Platanus > Platanus orientalis. The sequence continues at coordinate 1,954 of JAOXJP010283795.1, read as the reverse complement.
TATGTTTACAATGAAGCACAAGTCGGATCAATTGACAAATACAAGGTTCGTCTAGTTGCTAAAGGATACACACAGACCTTCAGTATTGACTACCAAGAGACATTGGCATTTGTGGAAAAATGAATTCAATTAAAGTTTTGATAACACTTACTTTCTCCTTCTCTAGTTTGATGTCAAAAATGCTCTCTTACATGAAGATTTGGAAGAAGTATATATGGCCACACCACCAGGTTTTCAAATGTCAAATGCTCAAGGAAAAGTATGTAAGTTGAAGAACGCATTATACGGGTTGAAACAGTTCCCACGTGCTTGGTTTGAAAGGTTCAGAGCAACCATGGTTAAAATTGGTTATAAACAATGTTAGACCGATCACACTCTATTTGTGAAAAGATAAGGTCAGAAAGTGACAACACGCATATTGTATGTGGATGATACAATGGTCACAGGTAATGATAATATGAAAATTACAAAACTGAAGGGAAGATTGGCCAAAGAATTTGAAATCAAAGACCTTGGTTAATTAAATATTTCTTTAGGATTGAGGTTGTTAAGTCCAAACAAGGCATTTTCCTCTGTCAAAGGAAGTATGCCCTAGATTTGTTGAAGGACTCATGAATGATGGGCCACAAGCCTTGTGCCACTCCTAATGAGGTCAACCATAGACTTAAATAAAATAATAATGAGAGGTTGATAGATGTCAACAGATATTAGAGACTTGTGGGACACCTTATTTACTTGTCTTTAACCAGACATAGCATACACCATGAGTGTGATCAGCCAGTTTATGCATGCTCCTACTCAAGCTCATATGGAAGCAACACACGGAGTTCTAAGATACTTGAAGGATGTCTAGAGAAAGGAGTTCTCTATTAGAGAAATGATCATCACAAAGTGACAGTATACATTGATGCAGATTGGGCTAGTTCCTTGACATATTGTAGATCTACTTCTAGCTATTGTTTTTTGTTTAGGAGAATCTTGTCACATGGCATAGCAAGAAGCAATCAATGGTTGTTAGGTCTAGTGCAGAAGCTGAATTTAGATCTATGACACATAGAATATGTGAACTCTTATGGCTAAAAATGTTATTAGCTGAACTCGCATTTCCAAAATAAAGGATCAATGAGCCTCTTTTGTGATAACAAAGCTGCCATCAACATTGCACATGATCCAGTGCAACATGATAGGACCAAGCATGTGCAGATTGATCGGTATGTCATCAAGGATCACCTTAAGTCAAGTTACATATATATACTTCATTCAAACAAACCATAAACTTACAGATGTGTTTACCAAAGGACTCAATGGTGCTCAGTTTTAATATCTTGTAGACAAGTTAGGAAAGTTAGATATCCCTTCAATAGCTTAAGGGGGAGTGTTGAGATACATTATATGAAGGTATAGTTGTCATGGGTGTAATGTATATACACACTGTACTGTATACCATACCATACCTCAATACATATATATAGACAACCGTACAGTGTGACACAACACTCATGATTTCCCTTATCTTGTATTTTTTTTTCTCTACTTTCTTCTTCTACTTATCTCTTCTAATTTCTTCTCCTTTTATACTGTTTACAGATTATGTAGTTCAAGTGCACTAACACCCTTACTACCATTGCTCCCTCCCTTATGTGTAAAAGGTCCAAAATCTGGCCTAAAAGAGTGAATATGATGGAGTTTCTCTCTCATGTTGATTTGCAATGCTTGACTTCATGAAAGCCTCTGATGTCACCTATGTTGCTCTGTCTCTTAATTAGATATATATGCTATCCCATCATCATCAGAGTCGTCTACACTCATGTGTCCCTATCTTCCTTTGGGACACATTAACATTTTTGTAGGTTTCTATGTTTCCTACTTGCTAGGCATATTACCAATACTGGGGATAAGAAAGAAATTCTATAAATACAATAGAGCACATGTGAAAAAGTACTAACCTCCCCCC
>JAOXJP010283784.1:0-19305 GCA_025762735.1 Platanus orientalis | reverse complement strand
ATGTTACCTGAGGACCACCTATCTCATCTCATGAGATCAAATAATTACCCATATAAATAAACAAATTCTTGTGATGACAGAATATTAATTAATTAATCATGCTTATATTTTATGTGAATGGCTCTGTCAGGACATATATTTCCAACATGTTTAAGGCTGATGCAGAGTTGAAATCGTTGGACCCGAGGAAACCAAGGAAGCCAAGGGAGAGTTAGAGAAGGACAATGCAACCTCCTGAAGATGGCTTCTTTCTTTCTTTTTTGTATACGGATCGAGGGTCCTTTTCATCTATATTTTTGTATAAACTCTTAGTTAATATCTCCTATTTTGACTTGGTGTGATAATTTGATATGTTACTCACCCATGTGATGGTTACTTTATACAATTCCCCTTAGGATTTTAATTGTAGGGCATTTTCGTAGACTAAGGGTCGTTATAGTAGTCCATTATGATAGGCCGAGGGTCACTTTATCATTCTTTTGACACCACTCGGTGCTTTAATTGTAGATCATTGTAGTAAATCGATGGTCAGTTTACTAGACTTAGTCCATTTTTTCGATACCGCTCGAGATGTTAATTGTAGGCCGTTGTAGTAGACCAAGGCTCGTTTTACTGGACTTAGTCTATTTTTCTGACACCACTCAGGACATTAATTGTAGACCATTGTAGTAGACCAATGGTCATTTTATTGGACTTGGTCCATTTTTTTAACACCGCTCGGGATGTTAATTGTATAATATTGTAATAGATTGAGGGTCATTTTACTGGACTTAGTCCATTTTTTTGTCACCACTCAAGATGTTAATTGTAGACTGTTGTAGTAGACTAATGGTCGTTTTACTGGACTTAGTTCATTTTTTTGACACCACTCGAGACGTTAATTGTAGACCGTTGTAGTAGACCAAGGGTCATTTTACTGGACTTAGTCCATTTTTCTAACACCGCTCGAGACGTTAATTGTAGACCATTATAGTAGACCGATGGTCATTTTACTAAACTTAGTCCATTTTTTCGACACCGCTCGGGATGTTAATTGTGGAGTGTTGCGTCACACTTGATAATAGACAAATTTTATTATTTTGAAATCAAAATTACACATCTATTGGTAATACCTTTTTAAGTGTTCAATGTTCCATGGTCGTAGTAAGAGATTCCCTTTCGTGGTTTCCAAGTAATAGGTGTCATTTCGTGCAGTCTTAGTTACTCAGTAAGCCCCTCCCAATTGGGTCCCAACTTTTCATCACTCGAAATTTGTGTTGTTATGCTCACCTTCTAAAGGATAAGGTCTCTATTCTGAAAACCTCTCGGTTGAATCCTAGCGTTGTGATATTTCATCATCCTTTGCTAGTAGGTTGCCACTCGAGGGAGGCTTCATCCCTTTTTTCTTCTACCAAGTCTAGGTTTAACCGTAACTTTCTCTCTACCTGCTCAGTTTGTGGTTTTTAAGTCCTCAACCTCGCCACCCCAATTTCTACGAGTATAACTGCTTCACTACAGAAGACCAAGGCCAAAGGTGTCTCCCCTATGGGGCTCCTTAGGGTGGTTCTATAGGCCCACAGGACCTTGGTAACTCATCAGCCCATTATCCCTTCAATGCTTCTAGCCTGGTCTTGATTATCTTCAGAATAGTTCTGTTGGTCACCTCCACCTAATCGTTAGCCTGGGGATGTGCCAGGGAGGAAAAGTGGTTCATGATTCCCAACTGAGAGCAAAATTCATGGAAGTGCTTGTTGTCAAACTATTTCCTGTTGTCAGTGATTATTACCTGTGGTATTCCGAATCAGCATATTATAGAATTTTGGATGAAGTCTCGTACATTACTCTCAGTGATTATTGCTAACGCCTCGGCCTCGACCCACTTGGTAAAACAATTGACAGCCGCAACAAAGAATTTCCTCTATCTCCTTGTCAGGGGAAGGGAACCCACAATATCTATTCCCCATTGGGCAAAAGGCCATGGCCCCGTGATGGGCATGAGCTCTTCTGTCGGTTATCGAGGAATGTTAGCAAACCTTTGGCAACTGTCACACCTTTGGACCAAGTTCGCCTAGTCGTTCTACATAGTTAGCCAATAGTACCCTGCTCTAACAAGCTTATGGACCAACAACCAACTGCCCTAGTGGTTTCCGCATATACCTTCGTGGACTTCTCTCATGGCGTAATCGGCTTCGACTGACGATAGGCATCTCAAGTATGGCATAATAAATCTCTGTTTGTAGAGGATATCTTCTATCAAGGTATACCGATTAGCCCGAAGTGTGACCTTTCTAGCCTCACCTCGATTAGGTGGCAGATTTCATATTTTCAGAAATCGCGTGATTAGGGCCCTCTAGTTGTCTTTGGGCTCGCTCGTGCATATGTAGATGCTCAGCTCATTCCTTGTATTGGGTTTGGTGGGGCGGCTTACAGGCAATCGGTTGCTTGTCACATACTTGTCGTCAAATGTTAGTCGTATCAATCAGTTTGCATGCTCGTTCTGACTTCTAGGGATGTATTGGATCTTAACATCCTTAATTTGAGACACGAGCCCCTTCACTTAGGCTAGATACTTTTTCATTCGGTCTTTTTTGGCCTCGTATTCGCCCATCACCTGCCCTTCGACCAGCTTAGAGTTTGTGTAGACAGCGATACGTCTAGCCTCTGCTTCTTTTGTTGCCCTCAAACTAACGATCAGTGTTTCATATTCTGCTTCATTGTTTGTTGCATTAAATCCCAACCGGATTGCATACTCGATTTCTACTCCCTCTGGTGTGGTCAACAATAGCCTAGCTCCGCTGGCTGAGGCAGTGGACGATCTATCCACATGGAAGGTCCATTCCAACTCTGAGGTATTCCTATCATCTGCTTCTAAGGGCATTAGCTCTGCTAGGAAATCTACGAAAACTTGCCTTGTTATAACAGTCATCAGTCGGTAGCTGACATCGAACTCGCCCAACTCTATAGCCCACTTTATCATCCTACCTAACACTTCTGGCTTCTGTAGCACTGCCCTCAAGGGTTGGTTGGTTAATACCACTGTGGAATGGGCTTAGAAGTAAGGCCTGAGCCTTCTTGTTGTGGTTACAAGTACAAATGCCAATTTCTCCAAGGGTGGATATCTTAACTCTGCTCCGTAGAGGGCTTTGTTAACGTAGTACACTGGGATCTGATTGTGCTCATCTTGGATCAAAACTGAGCTCACCGCTACCTCTGATACTGCTAAAACAAGTATAGGTCTTCTCTTTGGGTTATGCGACCAAAGGTCGATAAGCATGTCAGGTGTCTCTTGAGATCCTGAAATGACTGATCGACCGCTTCCATCCATTTGAATCCCTTTTTCAAAAGGTGAAAGAAATAAAAACATCTATCTATGGACCTTAAGATAAATCGGTTGAGGGTTGTAACTCTCCTTACTAATTATTGTACTTTCTTTGTGGTCTGCGGTGGCTTCATGCCCAATATAGCCTCGACTTTCTTAGGATTAACCTCAATTCCCCTGTGAGAAACCGTGAAATCAAAGAATTTCCCGGCCAACACCCCAAAGGCACATTTAGCGGGGTTAAGCTTCATTTGGAACCACCTGAGGGTGCAGAGTGTTTCCTCCAGGTCGTCTATGTGCTTCTCGGCTTCCATGCTTTTCACTAACATGTCGTCTACATAAACTTCTACATTTCTCCCAACATGTCCCTCAAACACTTTATTCACCAACCTTTGATAAGTGGTCCCTGCATTTTTTAATTCGAATGGCATGACGTTGTAACAATATGTGCCTTAGTCAATGATGAAGGACATCTTCTCCTGATCTCCTTTTTCTATTTGTATCTGGTTATAACCGGAGAACACATCCATGAAACTGAGCAGGGCATGCCCGAAAGTAGAGTCGACCAGTGCATCTATTCTCGGGAGCGGGAAGTTGTCTTTAGGGCAGGATCTGTTGAGGTTTGTGAAGTCTACACACATCCTCCACTTACCGTTGTTTTTCTTGACCAACACCACGTTGGCGATCCAGTTAGGGTAAGTGACTTCTCGTATGAACCTTGCTTTTAATAATTTGTCCACTTCTTCAGCAATGGCTTGGTTTCTATCAATGGCAAAGGTTCTTTTCTTCCGTCTAATCGATCTTGTTGAAGGGTCGACACTCAGCCTATGTGTGATTAACCTCGGATCAATTCTTGGCATGTCTGCATGCGTCCACACAAAGGCATCCTTATAGGTCATCAAGAGTTTCTGTAGGCGGAGCTTAAGCTCTTTTGAGAGCATCTTCCCGACCTGAACGACCCATTCTGGTTTGTCAGGGTCGATGTTCAGCTCCTCTAGATCCTCCGCAAGCCCAATTTGCTTCAACTGGATGTCTTCTCTATCCTTTGAGTCATCCATGATGAGAGCCTCCTTTGACTCTTTCCCCTTTAAAGATGCCACTTAACACCCTCGAGCAGCTGTTTGGTCGCCTCTGACCTCTCTGACTCCCTCCTTCATTGGGAAGCACATTAACAAGTGGTAGGTAGAAGTAATGGCCTTCATTTTGTTTAATGTTGGCGGACCGATGATATCGTTGTATGCAAAAGGGCAATCAACGACCAGGAAATCGATCACTTTATTTACTTGGCGAGGGTTGATTCTTGCTATCATAGGAAGCGTGATGATCCCTGATGGGTACAACTTGTCCCCAGTGAACCCTACCAAGGGTGTTGTTGTCGGTCGGAGCTTGTCTTTCCTGATTCCCATTTGCTCAAAGGCGGACAGGTATAGGATATTTGCCGAACTGCCATTATCGATGAGTACCCTTTTGGTTCAGTGGTTAGCTATGACCAATGTAACTACTGGAGCATCTTTGTGAGGGTGTTGCACTCCACGGGAATCCTCTTCCGTGAATGTGATATCTTGTTGACTAATTTAAGGACACTTCCTAGGTTTGTCCGTGCCTTTGTGATGCCCTTGTTGCCCGTGTGTGTGCTTTTCGAGCCGATTTTTACTCGCCACCTCCTACAGATCCTCCGGCAATGACCTTTATCTCCCATAGTACCTCTGATTCAAGATTCTTTTAGCTCGGAGGCTCTTCTTCTGCCCTCGACAAAGTCCGAGAGTGGCCCGCTACGAAATGCCTCAACTTGCCCTGTTGGATGAGTGCTTTTATCTATTCCTTGAGGTCAACACAGTCTTCTGTGTTGTAGTCGTGGTCTTGATGAAACCGACAATACTTTCGTTGGGATTGTTTCTCGGGAGGAGTCTTGAGCTTCTCGGGCCAATTTAATGATGGGTCGTCCTTTATGTACATGAAGACTTGCTCAATGGGTGAATTAAGCGGGGTGTAAGCCTGAGTTCACCGAATAAGAACACGTGTCTCCCTCAGTTTAACCTCTCGATCGACAGTCTCACTCGCTCTTGATTCGCCTCCGACAGCTTTTGGTAGCTTGTCTCTTCTTCTCTTAGGTGGCTCTCGATGTTCATTTCCCTGTTCTCTCCTTACCGCCATTGCATCTTCTGCATTCATATGCTTCTGGGCTTGTAGCATTAGCTCAGCCATGTTGTTGGGCAGGGATTTAGAAAGAGAGAATAGGAACTTTGTGGGCAACAACCCTCCCATAAAGGCTATGAGCACCACCTTTTCATCATCATCGTCTACCTTCATCACTTCTTGGTTGAAATAAGAGACGTAATCTCTCAACAACTCTCCCTTTGTTTGCTTAACATTGAGTAGGTAAGTCACATGCCTACAATAGTGTCTCCCTCCTATAAAGTGACTAGCAAATGATTGGCTTAACTGAGCAAATGAGTTGATGTTATTCGGCTGAAGATTATTGAACCATTTTCACGTTGAGCCCTTCAGGGTGGCCGGGAAGGCCCTACACATGATCCCCTCCAAATTGTCTTATAGGAGCATCAAGGTCTTATATGTCTTGAGGTGGTCGAATGAGTCTCGGCTCTCATCGAAGGGCTCCATTTGAGAGATCTCAAACTTTTTGGGGAGAGGATAAGACATGATCATCGAGGAGAAGGGGTGGTCTGTCCTTTGCACCAGGGCCTCAACCATGGAAGGGGTTTTGCCTCAAAGGGCTTCCATCACAACGTCTAGTTGATCATGCATCTTCTGGATCCCATGCCACTGGTCTGCTGAGAAGCGGAGGCCATCGGGCCATGACTATCTCATTGCCCTTGCTTGATCTCTGGCCTAGGGTGTGCAGCTTCCTGGGTTTCTTCATCGCCGGAACGTTGATGCTCCATGAGCTTGCGACTTAGTTCTTGGTTCTATTGTGTCATTCGTTCTATATTTCAGTTAAGGTCTTGTATATGATGTTCCAAACTTGCAATTTCAGCCATCTCAACTTCCCTCTTGCCTTGATCATTTGTGAATGAGGCATTCCAGCAGGCTTTCATTGTTCATGACCGAGTTTCAACCATATGACATTTGTCTTGCCGGAAATCACTTCGACTTCCCACAGACGGCGCCAACTGATGACGTCGAGTCCTGACTCACCAAGATGGTTCTTTTGATTACCCTCAACCTGGAATCTTTCTCCCAGATCCCACCTGCACCAAGACAATGAATAGCGTCAGTGTGGCACCGGCCTACACCCCTCTGACGCTCAAGTCAGTGATCGGAGGTCAGATATCTCTTTTGTATTTCCCTCTCTGGGTTATCTTTGTGCGTACATATCTTAGGGACTTTATTCTTCATATAGGGGTTCTCATGGCTGTTCCACGTGATCTATCAGGAATATTCCTCAAGTTAGTTAGAAGAACGTGGTTGAGTGGCACACGTGTCCGCATCGGATTGGTCATCCTGGCATCCCTCTGCGTCGTGATCATCATTTTTATCTTGTTAACAGTTGATAACTATCGCTTGGTGAGCCCGTTTAATAGATTTTCTTCATATTGGTCGATCGGATCAGTCAACACGTTGTTCGATCAGCTCAATAGTTACGGATGATCATGCATAGGTCACCTACTTTGTTAGGTCACTTATTATTATTCTTCGGTCTACCGAATGGCATGCATACATGCGACTATCACCTTTATAGCACTCTTACCCAAACAGTCGGCCTGGCACTCATAGTACTTTGTTATTGATTGATCGCTCGGAATGCGTGGCCGTAGGTTTGAACCATGGATGAGTCACCTAGCAAATTGGTAGGTTAGTTGGTTGGACGAGGGTGTTTCTTCTTGTTAATCGCCTCGGTCAGCTCAGGTCCAAATTCCCCGTCATCAATAATAATGCTCAAATAAGATAAATTAGGCTAATGGTCTGTTAGGATATTGGACCTTTCTCTGGCAAGCTAAGCACAAGCCAACCTTCACGAGCCTGAGCTTGGCCTTCTTGTGACAAGCCCGAGCCAAGTTGAGCTTAGCTAAGCTCGTTGACACCCCTAAGCTTACCAATGAGCAAACAAGTCAAGACATCTCTTTAACGAATTTTATTCGAAATAAATGTTCTGTAATTGATGACCAATGAAAGTTTGTGACCCTTTATTAACGCATCACAAGCTGACAGGTGATGTGTATGAATTGGTGTCTCTTTATGGGCACCTACATTTTGATTTGACACCTTTTTTTTATGCTTTTATCCCTATGCACCCAACGAGTCAGCCTGTGACACGGTTACAAAGGCTTACAAATGTGTTTTGGTCACATAAAATTTATCCTCTTATTAATTTATTGGTAGAAAGAAGGTCTCTTCACTTGATTAATAGATATCTATTAAAATAACATTAGAGAGCCCAAAGAAAAACCTGGATTTCGTGCGCACAAAATCCAAGGGAAAAAGTGTGGTTCTATACCACACTAAGAAGTAAATTAACCAATTCTCCTAAAACCCTAAGAAGGTGTTAGGAAAGATGGTATTAATTAATACAGGAAAATTAGGAATTAATATACTGAAATAGACCTACTTTTAACATATTCAAAAGAGAATAGTGGACTGGCTCATGACTCGGCCTCTACAGTGCCAAGTAATGGTTCACATAACTGGACCCACCTCCCAATGAATTAATGCTAATGGTGCAACAAGATGTTTCAGTGCCACTGCAGCCTTAAATAGAGACCACATGGGTTCTTTTGTGGTGGGTGAATCGAAAAATCTCTACAGAAGAAGCGGAAGCGTGGGTTTTCTCTTCTTTTTTTTTTGGGTACTCGGCCACATGGGCTTTTAACTGCACCTAGCAGCTTGAGGCGGGACTGGGTTGACATAGGTTTGAACAGAGATCTCGAGAAACCCCGAACAGGCGAGAACTTTTGCACTGCCGCCCCCCCCCCAAGGGATTAGACCCTGGGTCTTCTTCATAGAAGACAATACCTCAACTGCCAGAGCAATGGGGTGTTGGTGAAGCGTGGGCTTTCTTAGGATTGAAAAATGCATAAGATATCTCTGGGCTTTCTCTTAGGATTGAAAAATGCACAAAATAAGGAAATAGTCTTCCTAATATGAAACTGTTCAACGACCCAAATAGCCCAATTCCAAGGAAAATCAAGAACATCATCCAGGATTGTAGGTTTATTTTAAAAACCTAAACAATATTCATATCTCCTATGTTTGCAGCTATTATGGCAAGGGAATATATCACTCGAGTTTGGAATTATAACAATCTTTCAAATACTTAATCTTCCATTGTTTCAATGAATCATGCAACAGTAAGACATGTAATGATGAATGAACTGAGTTAACGTTCCTTACCCATAAAGAAAAAAAACATAAAGATTCACATTCCTTTACAAGGTTTATGATCTCTTCAAAATATTCTTTCTTTGAGAATTTACCACATTCAGGGTGTCTCCTTAGAGGATGATTTTACTGACTTTGCAAAAACTCCGGCCAGACAGAGACTGGAAAAGACTGCTAAACATTCAACTTTAGGAGTGAGATTAATTCCTGGGACAACTTGAAAGATTTTATTGAAGTCATTTATACCCTCTTCAAGAATAACATACTACTTGCTTTTCTGGATTAACAAATAAATTATAGCAATGTTTTCTAAAATTTGACTTCAATTATTGGCTGACACTTACTTCGAACTAATTTTAAACTAATCGAATAAATGAATTTACATTCACCCCCATCATTTCTTAGGGATGATGAACAGGCAGACTTCCTTTTTTTCTTCTCTTTTTTCACTTTTGTGGCATAGGACATGTAACGAGGAAATTGAGGGTGGATTCGGGCTAGATTCACATATGGAGCAATTAGGTTAACTTAAATTTTCCTTTTTACAGAATTTTCTTTTGCCTTAAAATGAATAAAAAATGAAAATTACACAAGAAATGAAAATATATGTGATTTTCATTCATTTTCCTATTGCTATTTGGCTGTCATGATAATGAAAAAGAAAAGAAAAAATCATGAAAGAGGGAGGATTTTCAGGCACATTTTGTGTGAATAAAACGACTTCTCACAGGAAAATAAAAATAGACTTGAAAACTGAGGATTTCTTTTTTCAGCACCCAAACACCTAGAAAAAGAGAATCTCAATAAAATATTTACAGGAATCACAGGAAAATCTCCCATTCATGGCAACTAGACAGGGCCAAACTCGAAAGTTATTTATTTTGTGAGGAATTTTTCAACCTCCACAACTTGATCGATGGAAAGCAAAATGAGGATGATGATCATTTATGAGATTTGGGGAAATTTTCAAGTGATAGGTTTATTGAACTCAATTTTTTTTCTTTTCAGGATGCTGGATTAGCCTGCCTTGTTCATAATTTAAATTAAGGGGAATTTTTGTTAATTTATATTCTTCCACCTGGGAGAACAAATTCGGAAGGTTCCTATAATTCCATCATAGTCTTGAAAACCGGATCAGACTGAGTGGTCCAAACCGGTTTTACCAGAACCGGTACCCTAAACAGTTCTGTAGAAGCTTAAAATTGTAATATGCCAAAAACCGCATATAACTGACAAATCCAACAAAAGCCTGTTAATTTTTTATGAACGTCTCTCTCCCCCGCTACTGGGTCGACAAATTGGCTTCTAAAAGACATAACCCGATTCTAATAAAACCAATCGGTTATTTATTTCTTTAGCAAATTAAGATGAAAAAATTAGAAATGTGTCTTCTGAAATTCTAATCTCACTTTCATGATTTATTTATTTATTTAGGGTATTTTATTACATTTTTTGGTATGTCTAAAAATTAAAAAACCAATTCTTATGCATTATGAATTGTTTTACTCTTTTGGTATTTTATTCCAATTTTACTTATGTTTAAAGAAAACCATGGTTAGATCATGTACCCTGATGATCAAATCCAATTGGACCTGAACCATCCACCTTATCACTTCAATGGCCAGTCCGGTTCTCATAACTATGAATTCCATCCATAGCCTGATGATCGAATCCAATTGGACCTGAACCATCCACCTTATCGGTTCAATGGCCAGTCCGGTTCTCAAAACTATGAATTCCATCCATAGCGGAACAAACTTTCTTAAGAGAACATTTTGAAGTTAAACATTAAATTCTGGAGTATATATATATATACACACACACACAAAGGGTTGACCTACTTTGACCCAAAACGCGTTTATAGTCTGCCCTAAGCTGTTTACTTTGTGTTGGGTTTATGTCGGGTTCACGGATTATGTGATAATTTGTGTTGATGGATCAGATTCGTGTCATGTCAAGTTAAGGGTATGCGACTATATGGGTCAACCTGAACACAACCCATTTATTAATGGTTTCTAAAGTGGGCTAACCCGCTTTTACCCAAAACACGTTTACAGTCAACCCTAATCCACTTATTTTGTGTCAGGTTCATGGGTCATGTCAAACATTGTATGTCAAACATTGTGACCCCTAGCACTCATTCCGTGTGACTTTAACGTACAACCAACACACTCATTTTTTCGTACAAAATGTATATTGGCTGTATGTTAAAAGCCGCATGGACTTGATGCTGTTTTGCAGCACCAAACTACAAATAAAATTGTAATATAAAAAAGGGAAAGGATTTGCTACACCCAATATCTGTCCCCTCATGTCTCCACATACAAAAGGTGAGATGTATAGGGTTAAAACTGTAAAATTGGTTTTCAAATGAAAAAATAGGTACCCATTTTGGGATTTATAGGGTTAAAGCCATTAAAAAGTGTTCCAAGTGAACATTTGCTTCTTATTTAAAAGAACTACAAATTCAAAAAACTATGTGTCAGCCTGTGGTGTGGGGACATGGGGCAACTTACTGTTTTGGGTGTAGCAGATCCTTTCTTGATGATCACGACTATTTTGATTCATGGGTCAAACTCAAACCATCCTCACTTTGTATCCAAGGAACACATTTTATTTTTTTACTATATTTCCCCCTTTTTTATCTTAATTTATCACTATTATATTTTGAATAGAGCCTTGCTCATTCAACATGTCTTTTGTATACTTCATCTAATCAATTTTGGAATTTGGTTCATCAAAGAGGGGAAAATCATGTAGACATCATACAGATAATGCTTGAACAACATCAGCATTCAAAAAACGAAGAAAAACAATCAATCTGCTTGACTGATATGGCCAAAGTCCATTATCTGGCTTCTTTTGTGTAATAGTAGAAACTTTGGTCATGAATTCTGTCTTGCTCCAGTCCTATGCCTTTCATGTAAAAAATGAGATGAACCACTCATACAAGAGTTCTCTGTTTGGACATTGAAATTTTATTTGCCTGGGGTCTTCAAGATAAATATAAGTATGACTTGGCAATCCGGACTGACCATTTGATAGGAACCCTCTAAATTGGCCGTGTATATATGTTTGCTTTAGATTGGACTTTTCTTACATGAATGGTAGGCCAAGCTACCTTGCGTTGCATCCAGTGCAAAAAGCAAAGCATCCAAGCTATGAAGCTTAAACTATTCCAAGCCCTTAAAATATCCAAAATATTGGTTCAAAATTCATAAAATTTCAGCCTTTTAGGGTTACCCAATTTCAATTGAATAAAATAAAAATAGATACCTTCTTTTCCGCATTACGCTGTCATAGCTGAGAATGTTGACTAGTTCTGTTTGGTGCAAGAGTGGCAGGCAACGAAATGCCGTACGATCACTATGACCACCCATGCATGAATACTGGTGAATGGTAATAAATTACTTCAATTGCTCTTCAATGTAATTCCTGAAATGTCAAAAAAGAAAAAACATCCTCGTAGATAACATGCATGTGCCAATTATTTGATCATGTGGGTGAGGCTCCAGGGTGAACTGAAAACACCCCTTCATGAGCCAGCTACTGGACTTTAGTTGAGGGAGCCTTTGAGATCTCCACCAATAGCTTATGCAGGGCTTGAGGCTTTGAAAAGAAAGGTGAGTGATCAGAGCCTTTTAGCCGGAAGACCTGTTCTGGAGGGTTTGAGTTTATCATGCTCTCCTGTAATGAGAGAGGTATTGCGTTATCTTCAGTAGTCTCTATATAAAAACGTCTGACAGAGCCATAATTCTTGTCAGAAAGGGAGAGTTTCTCTAGAACTGGTGCAAAGGGAATCGACCTCATTGAGACTGATGCCAATGCAACATCCTGGATCAGAACCAAAAAAATTAGAAATATGAAAACCAAGCAAAAATAGAATACATAAGCTAGAGTAAAGAAAAGAAAAAAACAAAAGAGAAAGAAAGAAAGAAATGCAGCATAAGATAACAATCAGGCACTTTTTTGCTTCTTTTTCCCCCCTCTTTAGGCAAATGATTCAACTATCACACCCTTTAGGTTCAAACAAGGGGTCAACCATTAGACTTGAATCCACATATTGCCCACGCCCGATTCGGTTGATAACCTGTTCGTAAGTGAGCATGCACTTTCTGAATCACCCCCCTTTCCTTTAAACCGAAATAAAAAGACACTAACTAGAAGGCCACCTATTTGACTAGACATACCCACATATTACATTGATTAGATATTGGTTCAGCATTTGCACATTCTATAGCCATTAAAAAGAAAGAACTAAATTGAACATTTGGTTTGCCCCATCAATAAAAAATTCAAGGCTGTAGAACATACAAAAGGAGCTCAGAAGGTCAGCAAAAATGAGTCTGTCCCAGATTTTAGGAAGCAAGTGTTGTACCCCAGGTTCCCGTTAGAGATTATGTCTGCATCAGTGTTTGCACACCATGCCGGACTATTGGCATGCCTATTGATTGGGGAGATACATTAAAGCAATCCAATTCAAGCAAGGCATCAAATATATCAAGAGTTTCAAGTGGCAATGCCAGAAGCCTCAAGCCCCTATATTGACAATCAAAACCTCTCTCTAATCCACGTAACAAAGATATTGAAAACGATACATCATGTAAACAATCTATAACTTAAGCAAACAACATTTGTACTATTTGAATACCAACATACTTGTCCTTGATCAAGTGACAAAAGATATTCAACCGCATCTTGTAGACTATGCATAGCACAAGCAAGTAAGCAACTAATATTCTGTATCAATAGATTAATATATAAACATACCTTAGCAGGACTTTGATTAAATAGCAAGTCCCTCAACAACACTTTGTTAAGATCAATAGCAGTTGGAGGGTGGTCATTCCCATTTGCATACAAAAATATCTGAGCAGATCGCATCAGATCATCTGAATCTGCCTGTCATAGATCAAGAGAATCAATAACAGATCAAACATAAAATTTCTGAAAAATCCAAATGCACACAAGTAGACAAAATAACACTACCAGAAGTTAAATGCTCATTTAATAGTACATTAGTAGATTAAGATGTAGATATGCCCAAAGACCAACTCTATTTAGGTCACCACTACATCCGGGATAGCATTACATATTACCATAATATGGCTCACAGTCTCAGAGAATTGGAGGGGAGGAAGAAAAAACATGTTTCATCAAAAGATAGCCATTGCATAAGGATTAAGGCTCTGTGCACTTTGCTGGAAAGCTTTGGGCATAACAGCTGAGAATGAGTGATGCTGAATGCACATCCAATGCAGGAACTACAGTTTCAAGCAGAAAAGATGGACCATTTCTCATAATTTTTCACTTCTACAAGGACCCAAGTTTTTAAATATCGAGAACATAACCCTGACACTTGGCCGAAGCTGACACGGGTACCAAGGCAAGAACGAACCTTCACTTATTCTTTATCTTTTGATTGTCACTAACTTGATATAGTTCCCTCAACATTAAAAATTTACCAAGATTTCCTATGTATTGTGCTTTTTAATGAATAAGCATTTGCTCAAACATTAATCAAGTAACCTATTTCAAGTCTAGGTGCTGTTCGCTTCATGTAGAACAACATGAAGAGCAATGAGATCAAACAATTAAAAAGCCTGTCTAATGTCCTCAATGAAACTGATAGGATTGTTGTTAGTTCCCACGCCAAATTCAAACATTTGATGTCAGAACAGTGTAAAGGGCATCCTCCTCGAGGTGCCCAAAGAAGCCACACAGGTTTCAAATGCATGACGCTTTTCACCAGTCAAAGGGAGGGGGATTGTCCCTTTTTAATACAAATTCCTATTTAATTATCAAAAATAAAAGGGGAATTTTTCATGCCAAGACAATCATAATCAAACAGATTAAGCCACAACACTAAACTGCAATGTAAATTCTAAACCTCATCAGATGGCTGAGGGCTAAACACATGTTATGGTGAACATCAGGAGATGCACTTTCCTTGTTTTCTGGTTGGAGGATTCTTCCTAAATCAAAGGTATGTCTAAAACCAATCAAAAAAAGTCTAATAATTAATAGCTTTTACGGTCAAATTTCTTACAGTTGTTATGTACAATTATCCCCCTACTGTAATCTTCCAACTGGGACTCAGAGAGAGGGCCGATTGAAAAACACCAAAGTCTTCTCTTAGGATATTATTACAACCCATAACAGATCAGAGCTGCAAAGTGTTGAACTAATGGCTAGTTCCATCAAATCAGAGAATGTAAAGAATAGAGGGCAAACCTGTTGGGAGAGAATATCAAGAGCACTCTGTCCACTAGTTAACATGGTTGCGGTAATAAAAACGGCTTTTGCAACCTTAAATGGAAACAACTCCATGGCATATGATATACATGCACCACCAAAATCATGTCCTACCAAAATCACCTGCATAAAGATGTATACAAAATAAGTCTAACAGATTTTGATATTAAAGAAAAAAAAAACAGTAATTAGTAGGTAAGTTCTCTTTAAACCAGAGAACAATCTATTAGATCAGGTGATGTTTCACTTCAACTTCAATAATAATAATAACAAATTGTGTAGAAATCTCGGTGCACAATCCAAGATACATTATTCACACATATGGCCTTTTGTTAACCATATTTCACCATAATTTCTAAATCAGTTTGCTTTAGCCAAACTCCATATTTTGTTGTGTTTTAGTTATGGAAAAATCTTGGATCCTGTCTCATAGGACCCATAGAACAATCTAGGGAACCCTTTATGAGACACACTTCTCATGTAGTGATGATCAGGTCCCACCACTGGATGCGTCCCAGACCAGAGATTGCCTAAGCCAAAAAACAGCATTGTGTGATCACAAGTCACAACAGAGTAAATTTAATTGAATTTATTGGATAGTCGGAGAAAAACAAAAACCTTGTAAAGCTCCAAAAATAAACTACAGTTCAAATGGTTGAGGATCATTTTGAATATACTAACTCTTGGCCCACACAATATTTGATGTGGGACCCATTCAATGGTGGGTCTCAATCCTCTAAACATAAGACACGGCAAATTTTAGAGTCACAAACCCCACAAGTCCAGTGACACAGAACCTAACCCACTTTAGTTATTTTGAAATCCAAAATTCAGACTATTTATACCTTTTATTGCTTACTTTGGTTATTTAAAACCATGGGATTTGAATTTGGTCTTCCTACCTTTTATTTTTGGCTTTCCTAAGTTAACTTTTGTCTTTCCCATGTTTGAAACTCTTTGCAATTGTCTCAGGTTTAGTCCCACACAGAGAAAGAACTCGTGGGTTTATAAACAATAGTGAGTCTATTTCGACTGGGAACCAAACAGGGAGCAACTGGGGAGTTGCAGGGTCTGTCTTTCACATATGCACGCACTCACCAATCCAAGTCAAGTTGAGCAGAGGTGAATGTGGTGTGGGATTGTCTCTGTGTTTGTGTGTGTGTGTGTGTGTGACACACAAGCAAAAGTATTTATTTTGATATTTACTTGATTTCTCTTGTATACAGAGATGGCTGTCATGCCCTTTGTTTCCCATTGAGACTTTCCTTTTGTACTTGATCTCTCTTGATTGCAGACTTCTTTTAAGGTTGGAAATGGGTCCACCATTCGATGCTGGACTGATATGGGGGGGGCACATCTTCTATCGCTTCAGACTATCCCCAGGTATTCAGGCTAGCAAGGCCAAAGGACGGATCTGTCCAAGAGCACTTGTGCATTCAGAATACAGGCCACTCTTGGAATCTGAGACTGCGATGCCCGCTCAATGATTGGGAGATCGAGCCAGTGTCAGAGTTAATGCAGTGCCTCAAAAACACTCCCATATGAAGACCTGATGAATAGGATTCTAGGCGGTGGACAGGCAGCAGCGATGGTGCTTATACTGTTAGAAGGCATATATGAAACTCACGGCAGAGCATTCCAAATTGCCCCACATGAGAACTATTTGGAACTCCAAAATTCCCTCCAAGGCCACCTTACTGTGGCTGATAACAATAGAGAAAGTGCTGACAGTTGACAAGATTCAATCAAGGGGATGCACCTGGCCAACAAATGCAGCCTATGTCAAAGCGACAAAGAGACAGCCTGACATCTCTTCCTTCATTGTCCAGTCTCCCACAAGTTATGGTGCTTCTTCCGCAGAAGGTTCAACCATCGCTGGGTGGTTCCAGCATCAATGGATAGCCTGCTTTCAGCTTGAGGTCCCGACAGTGGCCGGGGTCTTTCAAAAGGGGGAAAAACCTTGTGGTTCACCATTCCTAACATAGTCTGCTGGACTCTTTGGATAGAAAGAAATGCGCAAGTGTTCAAAAAGGGACGAGTGGTTAATGAAAAGCTTCCAGATCAGGCTCTTTCACTTGTGTACTCTTGGACTTTCCACATTCCTGCGATGAAGGAAGAGCGATTCCAAGATATTATCTTTAATTGGAATACTTTAGTTTTCTGCCAACAGGCCTCTTAGGTCTCTGCTTGAGTTGTACTTCTCATGCTTCTCATTTAATAAAGCTTTACTTTATCAATAAATAAATAAATCTCTATATACATGGCAGTAACTGTAGTGCCCTCTGTTTCCCATTGAGAGTTTCCTTTTGTGATGGTTCATGCCCGTTGAATTTTCCATAAGTGGCTGTCTAGTGCACCATGACAGGCTAATTTAAGCACCTGTATTTGGCATGGTGCATGAACAGAGCCTCTCCAAGTAAAAAGAATTTCTTCTTGGATCAGACAGAGAAAAACACACAGTCCTCTCCCTTCTCACAGATCCTTCTTCCATTACTGTCTTCAAGGTTTCAACATACCTTCATCCTTTCATTTCCCTATTCCATGATTTGAGATTCGATCTGAGCTGTTAGCTGGCCTGAGAATTGAGTTACACGCATACAAGGGAAGCTTTGGCAGTTGAATCTTGGAGGTAGATCACCCATGTCCCTGTTCGCACCAAGATATTATCCAAAGGGATAAATCTATTCTTAATAAGAGTGCCCCTCTGTTGCAACATTCCTCACCCAATCTGGTCAATTTATCTAACCACTGTCGCATATCTGCTAAAATGTTTTATTTTCAATACTTAATTGCATTTCCTGCCTAGCCTGTAAAGTTACCGTGGCATCTGTATTGCTTTACATACAATGTTTCCCCTTAACTACATGGTTCTGTTTAATATTTTACATTACAAAGAACTTTATTAATCGATAATAGAAAACTTTTCATTAATAGAGAAAGAGTACAAAGCAAGGCATCAGCCAAGCTTCGGCAAGACAGCAAACAAGGACCACAACATAAAGATTGCCTAAAAACCCCACTTTTACCTAAGCCATCACCAAAATCATTTTGAGATCTAGGAACAACAGAGAATGAGATGTTCATCTCTTGGACGAGATCCCTTATTTCATGAATATATCTCACCACCTTCCATGAAACTATACCAGATCCCTTACCCCAGCTAATAAGGGAAGGCAAATCTCCCTCAACAATAGCTTCCATATGACCCAAATCTTTAAGAGCTCTCAAACCTGAAAGCATTGCAAGGGCTTCTGCCTTTGATGAATCAAAAGTCCCTGTTGGCGCAAAGAATGCCGACACACAATGCCCAGCACTATTTCTGATAACTCTCCCAAATCCTCCCAGACCTGGGTTCCCAAGACCCAAACCATCAAAATTCAGCTTGAACATATATGCCTAAGAAAAGGGCACCAGCTAGAAATTAGACAGCTTCTATGCTTCCTACTCAACAGGGAGCAAGCCTTCCAATCCCTAATTACATCACTCAAGTGGAGACCTTTAAACTCCTAAGAGCATGTCGCTCAGTTTGAAACTTGAACCAAAATTGAGTCCACCACCAAACTAAACACTCTCTTCCTGCCATCAAAAATCTTGAAATGGTGCTATATCTTTGTTTTGTTTTACAATACCTTAATTCATGATGGGCAAGGTCTTGAATTCAAGTTACCCCTACCATGCATGTAAACCAATGTATACAAGTGGAGTCAGTTTGCACTTTGGACCACGCATAGCCAAGATTTAAAAAAGTCTAATGCATTTTATTTACTTACAAATAAGAAACATGCTGAAATGTCAACCATGCCATGTGGAAATGTTGTAGAACTCTTGTGGGGAAAAAAAAAAACATTGATAGATCGGTTTCCAAATGACATTTCCACATATGAGCATTTAAGGCCATGTTTGGCAGCCACCTGTAATGAAATCATTTCATTTCAAATTTCCAATGCATATGTAGTCACAAGGTGTTGGTTCAAAATGAACTCATTCAGATTTATACTTGATAACATATATCATTTCATTATATAAAAAAGCTAAGATGACTTCATTTCTAATTTTAGTTAACAAATAAGTATAAATCTGAATGAGTTCACATTGAACCATCACTTTATGGCTACAAATGCCTTGGAAATTTGAAATGAAATTGATGTGGAGCATGTGAAGTCAAGAAGAAGAAACTAGAGGACCATGGATAGTCCTCTACAAAACACCCTTAAACATTAAATTTCTAACTAAAGACCCCTAAAACAGAAAATTAAAAATCTAAATTACTGGACCACACGTAGAGGACTATCCATGGTCCTCTAGTTTCTTCTTCTTGACTTCACATGCTCCGCATCAATTTCATTTCAAATTTCCAATGCATATGTAGTCACAAGGTGTTGGTTCAAAATGAACTCATTCAGATTTATACTTGA
>JAOXJP010283775.1:0-19306 GCA_025762735.1 Platanus orientalis | reverse complement strand
ATATTTTATCAGGCCCATTATTATTACAAGGGTACTCACACATTGAGAGGGGGGGGTGGGGGCAGACCTTGCTTCTACGTGGCTCCGCCATTGCTTGTAACGAGCTTGGGTTGTCAAGTTCGGGCTTGGCTTGACTCACCAACCAGAAAAAGAAAGACCCAACACTTTAATGACACATTAACCCAAATATTTTTTTAAATATTACTATATATATATATTAATAAACTGAATTTTTAGCGAACCAAGTTTTACTGAGCTTAGCTTAGTGAAACTCGATTTATTGCCACCCCTAATTGATATCATACCACTATATTTAATGTGATTTGTATTTTTGGGGATGTGTTTCACTTTTTGGCATTGATGTATTGGGCCCTTGATGTCAGTTGAATCTTGTCTTGACCTGAGGGGGTGCACTTAATCTTTTGGGATCATTGAATGATACAAACATTATAAAAGATGTTTTGGTCATTATATATGGTTTAAATGACTGTGTTATTTTAAATGTACAATATATGTTTACTTGTGTATTTATAGAGATTAGCATTTTATCTATCCATTCAGCCTGGAGTGATGTGAACCTTGATTTATTCATCAATTTGAAGCTTTATATATCATAAACTATTTGGGTTAGCTACATGATGCAGAGGTTAAAGAAGATAATGTAATGCCCCGAACCCAACAAGCTACTAACCGGTCTCAAGACATTAACTTGATAAGGGTAGTGATCATCGTTATCATTCTCATTGGCATTTAGTAGCGTAAAATTTTCCATCAACAACAAAACGGCTACAATATGGACCCTCGGGAAATTTTCTAATTCATTGATTTAGATACCTGATAATTCACAATAGATATGACACTCCAAATATCAATTATTACTATTAGATATCATCATTGTCCATCCGATAGCTCCGTATTCATCATCCACATTATATACCATCTTTATCATTATTACATATCCAATTAAAATTTTAAGTAAACTATTAAAATACTCCAAATACATTTGAAACTCAAAAAAATAAAAATAAAAAAGTCTAAATCACATATGTAAAGTTTCTAACTAGTAAAACAAAACTAGTCCATGCAAGTTCAGCCTCCAACTGCACCATCTACCTACTTTACTCAATACCGATCCAAAACCCAGCAAATTTGCAAAAGCAGTTAAGAGTGTAGAACGTGTCTATTTAAAAAGAGTTTATTTAATTTGGGTAAGCTCACAACCCAATAAGTAGGTAAGTTTTGAAGTTGGAATTTTTTAAATTCAACAACAATCCCATCACTACCTAATATATATATATATATGTTTAAATATATACTTTCTACAAATTCTTTACAGTAATTGAATCAAATAGAAAGTTCATATTATTAACAATAATACAAGAACTACATATCATATAATTTAATAATGTTTCATACTACAAATGCAAAACACTAGGAATAAAATCTTTGGCAACAACAATTTCAAGGATGATATCTCCATATAAGGAAAATATCTCTGTCTCATACTAGAATATTAACTCATGTCTAAATGTATGGAAAATCCATCCATATCTTATACAAGAGATACCCATTTACCGGGTTAGTAGCATCAAACTCAATGTCTGTCTAGCCATTATCAACTTCCGCACTTTTAGTTTCCAATTAACAAGAAATTCTGAAATTAAATATTTAGGAATATCAAATTTTCTGTTTCATCGCTCATATACCTATCATCATTTTATATTTCTTTTATGCATCACATCATATAATCACATTGCCTAACATAACCAACATGTCCATAAGGGAATATACGAACAAACATACAATATATAAACAATGCTAGTGTATGCATAGTTTCAATCTCATCAAGTCTATAGAGCTACCAACACAGAGAAATACAATTGATTAAATTTTTGGCCTTTCCTAGGCATCAAATTTAACTTTAATAATGTTGTATGCAGCTACCGTACATACATATATCTATTAAGATGCATAGGCAACAAATATTGGCTTTAACGAATACATAAATAAACATAGAATTCTTTCCATTAACTTATACTTATTCGCATATCTCCCATTATTCCAAAATGAAATTTTTTCTTTAATTATCAAATAATTTATTTTCTTTTACTAATCCATAGTCAAGCTTCCCAATCTAACAAGCTTTAAGCCTAGTCAAGATTACAAATAACTTATGTTTTAGCCCCATTCTAGTACATTGTCATAAGTATAAAAATTTAGGACATTTATAAACAACACAAACATTTATTAGTAGTTATAAACTTAAACAAATTCAGCAACCATACCACAACATATTAACAATTTAATAATTCCAGTCCCTTCTTCTTTTCTCATGAAACATAACATGTGACATAAAAAATTTTACAACATTGACAGCAACATATATACTATAAAATGTTATTTATTTATTTATTTTGTTGAAATTAACATCAATAGATATTCAATACAACCCATAACCTTATCAAGCATAGTATAATTGTAATTTTTCATAATAATTTTATTAGGATTTTTCTACCATAAAACTTTAAGAAACATAACTTGCTTAATATTTTCAGAAATTTTGAACTTTATATCCATTTTATTTTCTATTTTTTTTATTAATAGAACTTTATATACATCCTTTTTGTCTCTCCCCTCCCCTCTTTTTTTATATACTGTCCCATACATAAGTGCCACCATTTTGGGGATCTAACACATCTTGGGACGAGTAAAGAGGCATCTCAAAATAAGGCAATGGATGCTCCACACGAACTGATTAGAAACTTATCCAGTCCTTAAATTTTTTTTTCTATTATAAGTTATGTAATTATATTCAATCGAACCTTGAATGAAAGAAAATATGTATTAAAAATTTAAAAGAAGACCTTAACCAAAGAACTAAACCCAACTTACTTGATTCACAGTTTTTTGAAGTTGTTCCAAGCCCTAACTAATCCTCCCCTTCACATTTTCTACGGGTAAAACTCCTCCACAAGCTCTCCTTTCTCTTCTTTCCCTCCTCCTTTCTCTTCCTTTCTTCCTCCTTTTTTTTTCTTCTCTTCTCTTTATCGAGGGCTGGGGTTGTGCGGCAGAATAATGGCTGATGCCCCTTGCTCCCCTTCTTCTATTTCTTTTATTTTTTCCTTTCCTTCTTCTTCTTCTTTCCTTCCTTTCTTCCCTTCCTTTATTTCCTCCTTCCCGTGAGGTTGGGTCATCGGTTGAATAAACTGACACCCCTCTTCTTTTATTTTTATTATATATATATATTCCAAAATACCCCTTAAGGGTTTGGGGCATTACAGATAGACCACAAAAAAATTAATAAAAAAATAATCAGATTGATGCGAATGAAAAATTCACTAAATTTTGTTAATTTAAAAGAATTACGCAACATTACTTTTATAGGGCATTCTCCACCCCTCAAAAGTCTGATTGATAAAGTCTTTCATGCATTGAGAAGAATATTTCAAAATATACAATTTTATATAAGGTAGATTTCTCAAATCTACCGTTTTTAATGTGATAATCGAATCTAAAGTTTTTTGGTTTTGTTTATGATGATTTTTGAACTATAGATTAAATCTAAGGAGACCAAGGATTTGTCAAATTGTGAGAAAAAGAATTACATTCACACACCACAGATAAACATAGGAAGAAGATATAATAACCTTCTTCTATTAGAATTCAATAACTTAATCATCAACCATCCCCAAAAGAATAAAAACTTATTGTTTTTAAAATACCTTTACAAAAGAAATCAAATCTTGACCTTACTTTCTTATCCCCACATCAATCACTAATCCTAAAACCTAATGGCCATCATCCTTTAAATCTCTTACTTGAAACCATATTTTGAATAACTTTAAGTAATTATAACCCTTTAAAAAAAAATCCTTTATTGATATTCATAGAGAAGTATCAGTATTTTCCTCTCTTGGGTCTAGATCACAAAAGTTCAATGGAAACCGGAACTGGTTTGACTCAAGCAGCAATAGCTGCAGCTGAGGTATGTCTAAGTCTTCTAGAGGGTTACAAATGAGAGTGGATTGTATCCGCTCCTATTATCCTCTGCTCCTCTCTGCACCCTGATGTGCCCTCCCCCTGACAGGGTGCAGAGAGGAGTAGAGGATAAGAGGAGTGGATACAATCCACTCTCGCAACAAATCTTCTATGACCAAAATTAGTGGGACCATTGTGCTACACTGACACGTGGGTTTTTGGGGTTTACAACGTCAGAAAAGGTGTTCAACTCAAAAGGTAGGTAGCCAAGTAGAGGAACCAAATTCAAGAACACATTATGTGTCAGCCTGTGGTGCCTGTCACACACTGGTTATACCAATTTTAGTCACATAAGAATTGCTCTTTTTGTTGAGTTGTTGCAATGAGGTTGTCTTGCCTTTTATTGCTTGTATATTATGAGATAAGAGACTTAGCTTCTATACATTTATACACAGTTGGACACATACGGACATGTATTATACAGCTTTTTGAATTGTTAACGATATTATGGAACATGGCTCCCTATTTTTCTCTGAATTTTATGACCAAATCTTTGGTGATCAAAATCAAATTAGGACCAATTGTTCTACCCCCAAATTGTCTACCATGTTTCTAGACACAAAAGCTGAGGTGTATAGTGTTAAAACTGTATAAAAGGTTAGGAAAGGATTAGGTGTCCAGGACACCAGGGGACGTCATATGGAATAAAATGGGTGGGTGATGCTTTTTTGAATATGGAATATGCATTTTATTCCATATGACGTTCCTGGTGTCCTGGACAGAACATCCTTTCCATAAAAAACGTTTGAAAAAATCACCTTGGTACGATCGCCTGTGTGACCTAGGTCAGTATGGCATCAGGGGTGGACACATCAGTGCTGAAAAAGTGATTTACTCTTTCTTGGAGATGCTTTTCACTTTTTGGTGCTGATGTCGTATGCCATACTGACCTAAGGTGTTCGTACCTAATCCTTTGGGTCTGGGAACATGGGGGGTAGAATATTGGCTCATAATCATATTAAACCATCTCGGGGTGCCAATGTTTCGGGTTGGGCCTGGCTCAAACAAATCCGTGTTTGAACCCCATGGTGAACTGTTCAAAGGTTCCAAGTCTGTCACTGGAATAGAGGGTTCCATTCCAGATCCGTCAAATCTAATGGTTGACAATTTGGATTTTAAAAAGCACTGTATCTCGAATTTTGTAATAGAGACAGAGAAACTAAATTGGGAGGAAAGAAAGGAAGAAGAAGAAGATATGGCTAGAAGACATCTCAGGTTTGAACCCGTTCAGTAGTATTTGTCTGCAGTCGTGCGTTGAAGCTGGATATCCAGTCGTGTTAGGGCTCCAAACCATTAGAGTCATCATTGTAAACTTTTTTGTTTGTTTGCTGGTATTGGTCTTATTATTACAAAAAGTTTTGACTCGTTCAACTTGTGCCATGAGCCTTTTTTTCAACTCCAGGCTCATTGAGTAGGCCTATTAGGCTGGGTCTGGACATTATTTTATGCATTGGTTGAGTTTGGTTCTAGAAATACAGGCCCATGTCAGATATTGGCTGCTCTTTGACCATGACTTACTCATGAAGGTTCGGCTAGGCTTCTCCCAGCCCATTGACAGCCCTAGATCAAACGTGAATGGATAAAAAATGCTCACCTTAACGAATGCTAACCACTGCACCTTGTCAGGCGGTGGGCACATCAGCATCGAAAAGTGAATATGCGCCCTCCAAAAAAGTGAAAATCACTTTTCAACACTGATGTGTTTGCCCCTGATAAAGAGCAGTGATGAGCGTTTGTTAGGTGTTCATAAACCGATCCCAGATCAAACTCTGTTGAATAAATATTGGAGAATATAGAGTTGAATGGAATAGGAGTTCATTTTAAAAAAGGTTCCTTGAGAAAAACAAAAACAAAAACAAAAAGAAAGAATAAAAAGAAGAATATATGTGTAAGAAATCATGGTCAATTATAGGACACACTTCGGAGCTCTTAGAGGCTAGTATCAATTTAGTAATGAGCATCTAACACATTATCATAGGGCTGTCAAAAAACTGAGCTAACCCCCATTGTTTTGGAGGGTGATTGTAAGAATTTGTTTTCTTATCTCTCGAGTGTTAGTTTTTCTTGGCATTTGGATGTTAAAGACTTACTCTTGAATTCATAAAAACATTATTTCTCTTTTTTATGAATGTTCTTTGTCTTGGGTGAGGAGGACTACTATCTAGGCAGCGCATGCTCTAACTGCTAAGGATCTCTCTTTATCCTCCTGATTGGCTTATGGAGGCTTTGGACTCGGATCTTTGTAGTTCCTTAGGCGCTGGCCCCTCTTAATATATTCTCCATTTTTCATAATAATAATAATAAATGATCAAAGCTTTAAAAAAAAAAAAAAAATTAAGTTATCCATTACATAGAGGACGTCTTGTATAGTTACAAAAAACAAAAATAAATTGAATGGCTCCAAGCATCTGATTAACAAATTTATTTTTGTAACCATTCCATATGTATATATGTTAACCATTTGTATAAAAGCAATCAATATAACATTTAGGATCATTAGGGTAATGAAACTTTTGGTTACAATCCGTCTAGAAAATGCTAATCAATTGGATTAGTTTGCATCATTAATTGATGTTAATTACTTTACAAATCCAAACTACCCGATTGATAAAGCATTTCCTAGAAGGTTCGTAGCCCGGATTTCATATATTTATAATGATCCAGAATGTTACACCCATTGCTTTTATTTAGAGTTTTGAGAGATTTGTGTCGATTAAGCTCACAAAATTAAGTCCAATAATGGGAAAACGCTAACCATTAATTTGAATCTAATGGATGATTTGAGTGTGTATAAGCTTCAAATAATTGGTGTATTTAAGGGTAAGGTCCCATCATTCACGTTGGAGGGACCTGTCCATTGTAGAGTTTTTTTTTTCTTTTTTTTCATGGACAATTTTAAAATAATAATGATAATAAATATAGTTCAAAGAAAAGAAATGCACAAGGTTGGTCATTGGGGCATTCGGGATATACCAAGATGGTGGACACTTGACAGGTTCTGTAAAGGCAACATTCTTAGGTTGCATTTGGTAACACTCCAAAAGACTGATTCTTGGATTTCTAACTCCAAAAAATTCTGAAATCACAAATGTCATTTGGTAATGTAAGATTCATTTCATGGGTTCCATTCCAAAAATTCTTCTAAGAAGGGCGCCCTTGCTCTATACATTTAGGAATCCATTTAAATGATTGCAATCATTGAAAAGGAGCATTGATGCTCTTTGAATTTTTTTGAAATTGTATATGATGAGATTTAAATTAAGATCTAGAATGAGTATTAAAAGAAAGTGAGACAGATATGCAGAAACCCAATTTGGTGTTTCCATTTTATTAACTGATATATATATATATATATATTTGAAAGTCAGCTTTGCTAGACTTGACTTCCTTTTATTTCTTTTTTTTTTTTTTCTTTCCAAGACTTTCCTTTCCATCACTTTCAACAATTTCCAATGCATCCAAATGGAGCCTTAAGGATCAATAAAAACACATCCAACACGATCATTACTAGTTTCTTTGACACCTATTGTTGAGACCATGTGGATTTTATTTGCATAGAAATGTTTACATACTAATGAAAGGCATATGTATATGGTGCACATGCGAGGGATGGACCCACCATTCATTTGATGGATCCCACACATTAGAAGATCTCTTTCCCTCCAATAATCTATTTCAAACGAATGGACTAAAAAATTGTACCCATTAAATGTTGGTCCCACCCACCCCTTTCAAAATGTGCCACCATATGTTGTTCTTCAATGCAGATTATAAAACGGCTCTCTTTTCTAGGAATGGGACCATGGAATCCCCCCTCAAACTCAAAGGGGTTCGCGGTACTTTGTACCACTTAGCACAAAAAAAGTGGGTAGAACACTTGGGCCCTTTGCAACCCTTAGTGTCCAACACCCCCAAACCAAATGTTCCAATTTTAAACACTCCCTTTAGGGTTTTTGGTAAGAAAAATAAATCATTTACTAAATTTAATCAAACATCACTAAGGCAAACAATTCACATGTGGACTGGTTCATTTCATTTCTTTGTGATAGATGTATGCTCTTAATGACCCTCTAGATGCCCTCATTGCTCTATTGTTTTTCAGCAAAAGATCAGCTCAAGCAGGTTTCCGCAAGCATGCATAAGCAATCTTGTTTGAACTGTCATGTAAAACCACTAAGGGAAAGAAAGAAAACAAACCTAAGGTATAGCTTGGATTTTTTTCAAGCTATATTTTTTGGGCTACGTGACAGTTCAAACAAGATGCTTACACATGCTTTTAGGAAAATTTGCTTGAGCTGATCTTTTACCTTGTTTTTCGTTGTCGTCATACACATCCAACCCCTCTACATTAACGTGAGTGACTGTTTATACAAATATTTAAAACTCCAACCAAATTTTAGTGGGAGTTTTCAAATTTTGTATATGTGTTATAGACAATCAGTGCACATTAATGCATTTTAACCATTGTAGGGGATCTTGAGTGCTCCACCATGCACTTGACTATGCCTACCCACCAACTCATCAATACACACCATCCAACAGGTAGGTTGGAGCTGCCTGGTTGTAAGGTAATCCATCATCTCACGTGGTACATTTTTTTTATGGGTGTTATTTTCCCATGCTAATGTAACAAATCCCGTCAGAACTGTGCAGTTTAACTTTATTTAACGAGTCGTGATACACTAGGGCTTTTATAGCAATCGAATGGATTTCATGCTATGCAGTTACTAAAATTCGAAGATGTCAGCCTGTCAAGTTGGTAAAGTTTGCAGGCATTCATACCATATACCAGGGTTTGAAACCTATCTTCGCTTATTAATAATATACCACTTATGTTTATATTACCCCCATTAGAGTATTTGCATCCGGGTATGATAAATAACTTTTTCGTTAAAGTAGTGAGTGAAAATGGTGAAATTCACTAAAATCTCCTTACATTCAATTATGCAGTTTAGCTAAAAATATACGTAATGCTACCATCACTAGTTAAAAGTAGTGAGTGACTATAACATTAAGTATAATTTTAAATTTATTTATTTATTTATTTATTTATTGTTTGACAATCAGTAATACCTATTAATATCTCTAAAAATTGTTAGTTAATAAATAATAATTAAATATATAGCTTTTAAAAGTTTTCTAAAATAAAGAACCAAATGTATGATCTTATGTAAAAAAAAGTTATTTAAAATAGAAAAAATATCATTTTGAAGAGACAAAATAGGTAAAATATGCCTAACTAGATGTGAATGCTCTTAGAGTGTAGATTGAAATCTGTTTGGATTTGTCTCAACAACAAACTTGGCCTCTTAGATCTGAATAAATTTAGGCCATGGTTCAATGAATGATCTCTCCTATAAGGAGATGTTTTATGATTGATGTTAAGAGGTTACTCATACTAACAATAAAGCCAATACAAGGGTAGGTGGGTGTTAAGTTGTTTCCAATCTGATGTTAGAAAACACTATTGGCATGAAGGAATACAAATGTTCTACGACCAAAAGATGCCTGTGACCATCTGGGTCCACACTACAGACTGACAGGTTGTGTTTTAGATTTTGGTGCCTCTTTTTGGGTACTTTTTTTTATTGAACAAAGTTTTTGATGCTTTTAACCCTATGCACCTTACATGTCAGTCTATAGTACATCAACATACATTTTTTTTTTGGGTATAGAGGGATTTGAAAGAGTCGTTACATCTTTCAACAAGACTTTGAGAGGATAATTGGAGGATTGGAACTTCTAAGCCCAAATTTAGACAATATATAAGCAGCTATAGCTTGTCTTTCTCTTGATGACATGAAAGGTGAGGCATAGTTATTATTAGTTAAGTTGATAAAAAACATCACTATCATATAAGGGGACCCTCAATCTATATAAAAATTTTTTTAATAAAAAATATATATGAGGGCTCCGTTAATGAATCAAAATCCTTAATAAATAAAAAAGTGGCTTTTCTCCAACAGCCCAACATGCAGCCTCATTTGGTGGGGTCACATTCTCATCTTAGTGGGCCCCCAATCCATTTAACATGGGCTATATTTCAACATCACCCAAAATACAAGTCCACATGGAGCTAAGTATAACCCTTTTCACGGGGGAATATCACCTGCATCGACCTTCTTTGTGAGACGTCGTGAGACAAGACAGAGGGGAAGTATCATTTCACTTTTTGGGGTTGATGTGACAGCTCCGAAAAGTGAAATGATACCCACGATGTGTCTCACAAAGAGGGTCGTCGCAGGTGATGTGAACCCCCTTTTCACACCACAACTTACATTCCAAGTATGGTAAAGAACTAAGAAGTAGACTCTTATGGGCTCAGACCAGATTACAGACATAGAACACAAGCCGGGCCTAGGGCCCACAGCCCACAGGTCCCACATCAGATATCAATGATCAAGTAAAGGTGATCAGAACTATTTTAACGGCCAAATAGCTACAGTGGATTAGTCAGTTGTTGGGTCCCACTACCCTTAACCAAAAAAAAAAACGTTCAAAAATTCCTGGATCCAATGAAACTCCAACTGAAATTACTATAACAACCATAAATTATCTTCTAAATTCCGTTTAAGCCAATATACTCGCAGCTTACAGCTAAGCAGAACCTTCCTGGATTGAGATTAGTCTTTCCAATGAAGGTTTCTATTTCTTCTGAAGAATATCAATATATTATTAAAGCACAATTAAACCCGGTCTTCAAGTCCGGGAAGAGAATTTTTTTTCTTCTTTTCAAATAGAGGAGGAGGTGCTTCGGAACACCGGAAAACGGTGAGAGAAGACGGTCGGACGGGCAGGAAAGGCCGGAGCTCGGACTGTCTTCTTCTTCCGTGGTTATTTCTTTCTGTCTCTCTCTTCATCTCGCATTCCCTCTTCAGGTCAGTCTGTCTTTCTCTCTTCGATTTTGGTTTTTGATCTTATCAAATCAATTCACAATGTGGGCTTTTGATTATCTGTTTCTGTATCGATTTTATTATATGTTTGGAGGGAATTTGGATCTAATGTGTTTGTTTTCTGGAGGGGTTTGCTAGAATTTTTTGTTTTTGTTTTTTTTATCAATTTTTGTTTTCTGTATAGATTGATAGCTCGGCTGAGGAGTGTTTGTTTAGTTATTTAAAGGTGATCTAGGGTTTTCTTGTTAGTTTCTTCTTCTATATGGTGATCCCAGGTTTTTTTATAGTATGATTGAGGTTTGTAATGGAGTTTTGAATTGAATTTCCCACGAAAGTTGAGATTTTTTCCCTAGTTTGAAGAATTTTTTTTGGAGGGTTGAAGTCTGTTTTATTTTAAGACGAATTCTGGGTGTGCATATGATTGTGTGTGTGTGTTTTCCGGAAAGAATTCCCATGACCTGTAAGGAAAATTTCTGAATTGGATTATTCTTTTTTGTTTTTTCCCCTTCTTGTTCTGTCTTTTAATTGGCATTAAAATAAATAAATAAGTTGTGGGATTTGAGCTCTTTGTCTGAATATTGGAACCCTTCTTTTTGTTTTTCAACACCGGGTGATTTAGCTGGGAATGGAGAAAATTAGAGCTCAGTTACATTTGTGATCTTTAGTTGCTTAAGGTTGTATATTCTAGAGCCCCCCCTGTCCAGATACATTGTTTTCTTCACGATAAGCATTATTGTCAAACTGCAACTACGACCTCTGAGAAGTTTGCTTCAATATTTTGACCCAGGGGTTAGTTTGGTAAACGGTCTCTGCACAAACGATCTCAGTTTTGACTTGAAAATTTAGTTTCCTGTTTATACTGGAAACCGACACCAAGAGGAGGAACATGGTGATTTGATTATTGGGGGCCATAGACTGTGGATTTTGTTGTACAGAGAGTTTTGTGAGTTTGGCATGGCTGTTGCCAAGAGCAACAGCACTTCATTATCGACGCAACCCTGCAACTGTTACAAAGTCACAAACCTGACTGAAACTATCTTGGATACGAACAAGACCTCGAATCTAGAAGATAAATATGTTTTAGGAGAGCAGTTGGGTTGGGGGCAGTTTGGTGTTATCCGGGCGTGCTCAGATAAGTTTACTGGAGAGGTGTTGGCTTGCAAATCCATTGCTAAGGAAAGATTGGTCACACTGGATGATGTCCGCAGCATCAAGCTTGAAATTGAAATAATGACTAGGTTATCTGGGCACCCAAATGTTGTGGATCTCAAGGCGGTTTATGAGGAGGAGGATTATGTGCACTTGGTAATGGAGCTTTGTGCTGGTGGTGAGCTTTTCCACCGGCTAGAGAAGCACGGGAGGTTTTCTGAGTCTGACGCCCGGGTTCTTTTCAGTGATCTAATGCAAGTGGTGGTGTTTTGTCATGACAAGGGCATTGTTCACAGAGATTTGAAGCCTGAGAACATTCTCTTGGCCACAAAGGCATCCTCCTCACCAATTAAATTGGCTGATTTTGGTCTTGCAACCTACATTAAATCGGGTAAGTTCATGGTTTTCTTTTACTTCTTAGATTCTCTAACTTCTATTTTTGTATTTAACTTCTATTGTTTTGTGATAATAGTTTGAGTTTTGTTCCCCAACAGGGCAGAACTTGTATGGGACTGTAGGGAGTCCATTTTACATAGCTCCTGAAGTACTGGCAGGGGGATACAACCAGGCTGCTGATGTGTGGAGTGCTGGGGTTATCCTTTACATTCTCCTTAGTGGAACGCCGCCCTTTTGGGGGGAGACTAAGTCGAGGATATTCAATGCTGTTAGGGCGGCTGATTTGCGGTTCCCATCTGATCCTTGGGATCACATATCTGCATCTGTCAAGGACTTGATCACTGGAATGCTCTGTACAGATCCTGCTCAAAGGCTCAGTGCTGCACAGGTTCTGGGTATGTTTGCTGTCTCACTGTTTATTAAATTAAGATGTTTATCATAGTCTTAGATATTGTAACTGTTAGGTTCTGATATTCTGGAATAAGAGGGTGGAATTGTTATTAAGAATGATGATGTGATAAAACATTGATTTCATTCTCCTAATTTTCTAATGAGAATTTATTCTTTTTCATCAATTTGTGTTGTCTTTGTTGTGTCACAATAGGACTGCGAAATCTCTTTTATGTGGTTCTTGTCATAGGTTAATTTTCCAATTCAAGATTCAACCTTTGATCTCTCTCTCTCTCTCTCTCCTTCTGGAATTTAAGAGGGTTTTTTAGCTATTAAGGAATAGATTATAAGGGAAAAAAAACATTTTTTTTCCATTTTAGTTAGTATTTGATGAAAATCTCATATTCTTTATCAAAGTTCCATCTTTCTTCCTGCTGATGAGAATCTCATCTTCTTTGTCTTAGATGGGTCTGGGATCTCCATTACTCAACCACGTGTCTCATGTTCAGAGAATTAGGACATATTGTTAGAATGGCTTCCGCCTACAAGATTTTATACACAACACCAAAATTGATATGTTGATTTTTGGTCATCTGATCTAGGCATTATTTGTTGGAGTTTTTTGAAGCTCCAATATATATTTTTAGGCCATTCAAATAAATACAGAAAAATTCTGGTGAAGATAATTAAGGCAGTATACAAAAGGTGCTAACATGTTATGCTAAATTAGCTATATGCTATCCATATTGAGACACATTTTTAAATAATTAATCAGTTCTGAAGAAACATCAATGACTGGGAAGTGGGGGAGGTTATTAGGCTGTTGCAGCAGCTCGAAGCGGCTCCTATTGGGAATAGATAGGAAGAGGTCAGGTGGGTCTGGACAGAAAGCAGGGATGAGTCTTTTTCGGTGATCTCTCTCTCTCTCTCTCTCTCTCTCATTCTGGTAGGGGGATTTTCCGGCAAAGTCTATTTGGAACCCCATGATTCTTCCCTTGAAATTTTCTTTTGTATTTTGGCTGACCTACTGGAACTGTGCCCCTACAGTGGATGTCCTCATTTCTAGGGGAATGTCAATACCAAACAGTTGCATCATGTGTTATGAAGATGTGGAATCACTTAATCTGTTTTTGTATTGCTGTTGGGATTTTATGTTGAGCCGGATTAAGGTCTGTTGGGTCTATCCAAGCTCGATGAAGGAGCTGCTCTCAGGGTGGGTGAGGGTCAGAAGGATCTTTGTGCCCTGGAGGAAAGATATCTGGTATTGCATCCCTAGTGCGGTGTGTTGGAGTTTTTGGGAGGAAAGGAACTTTAGAATTTTTGAGGATGAAGTGAAGGGGCCTCATCATATTGAAGATAAGATCCTCGCCTTGCTGTTCAGCTGGATCTCCTTGTGCCCCCCTCTTCAGAGGGATCAAATTCCAGGACTGGATCTTTAGGAGAGAGTCCTTTTTGTTTGGGATATAGGGTTAGAGTGCTCTTGAGGGCTGGCTGGTACTCCTCATGCTGCTACCCCTCTTGTATCTTTCTCTTTTGGTCTTGCAATCAAATACCGTATCTATAAATAAAAAAATAAAAAAATAAAATCAGTGATGGAGATGCTTTCAGTGACCAATCACTTTGCCTAATTAAATTTAAAGATCAGACTGCACACTTAAGCTTCTTGTTACTCTTATTTATCCTCCAACCACCTTCCCTTATCCTTTTGTCTTGATCATTGCCCCCACCACTCAACCCTTTCCCTTTTTGGCATTGGAGAACTTTGAAGACCGTTCTGGTGACTTGAACATTGCTGATTTTGATTGTTTATTTATTATTTTTAGATATCCTGAATGGGGTAGCTTGCGATGGATTAACACATTTTCTCTTTCTTATTTATATTTCTTTCGTACTCATTGAGAATTATGGTGCTAAATAATGATAGGTGTCCATTCTGCTTGTAATGTAGTCAACGATCTTTCTGTTTTCAGTGAATGATTGAATGACCACAAAACTTGATAGTTTCTCATGTTTGTGACCCCTTGAAACCAAAACCTGAGCGGCTGAGCCCCTTCCAACTCAGTCAAGATATAGTGTGCTGTTTCAAGTTGGCTGAAAATTTACTACCTGTTGGAGAATTCCTCCTTTGTTCCAAGTTTTGTTTATATAAGTGGCATTTCACCTCCTGCAGATCACTCCTGGATAAAGGATTTTGCACAAGTGGTGGAAGAACCAGATGAATCTGGCAGCCTAAGTTGTGGGCAATTGGACTTGGGTGGCAGCTCTTTCTCTATCCCATTTATTGCCCGGAATCAGGACCTCAGCTTTAGCTCCAGCCCTTCTGAAGATGTGCAACCAGGCAATACACTGGTGTTGACATGCAGATCACCATCCTCTTCTTTCCAGGTTGATGCCACCACAGCATGCTCGATATCTGGTGGTTTTTCTTTCCGCTGTTGCGAATCAAATGACTTGGAGTTTTCATCCCCCATGCCGTCGATGCCGAGCTTTGCCTTCTTTAGCCCATGTCCTGCAGTTGAGCAAAGGAACATTTCATTGGGTTTCATTCCTGATGTACCAGGAGTTGATGTGATTCAGAAAGGTATTTGAATTTTCTTTTCCTATCTTTAACTTGTTTGGCAAAATTCTGATCCAAACAATTATCTTCCTCGGTTTTGCAGATGCTACCTTGGGGAAACTCTTTATGTTGGATTCTTCTGTTTGCCATGGGCATGAGGTGGGGGAAATGGATCACAAATCAGTTCAGGTTCGAAGGGGAGGGGGAACACCTGCCTCTAGGGTGTTGGGCATCCACAGCAAGAGGAACCATACAATTGGTCTTGGTGAGCGCGAACAGCTTGATCTCATGGTGACAGAGTCAGTTATCCGCTGGGCGTCATGTACAAATCTCCCAAGTGCCCTGTCTCTGAAGTCCTCTCTTGTTTGTTGATGTGTGGAGCGATGGATAGTAGATGATGAAGGGGGAACCAAGTGGAGGTAGAAGCAGAATTGATGTATCCCCTTGATGTATTTAACTAATGTAACGTATTAGATTTGTGCTGAATCAGAGGAGGTGAAATCTAGTGCTATTGCCAGTTTCAGCTAGGCTTGCTTTGGAGGTGGTGTGATAATTGACTATACTTTTCTGATTGGAAGAGTAATTGTTAGTTGTTACTGCTAGCATAGCGAAGAAGCCCCAGTTAGTGCTAATGGGGGTGTGCCATGTTTGTACTGAGTTTTTTTTGGAGGTTGACAGTTCCAAGTCCCAACACTTGTATCATTAAGAATTGAAAATGCCTCTCTTTTGAAAGCAAGGAACGGGCATTTTGTCTTAGTGAGTTAAAAGAAAATTTTGAAGAAATTTTGTTGGATTGTTTCGAATTAACAAAATAACTGTGAAAACTAGCGAATGTTGCAAAAATATTAAAATTTGTAATGAAACTTGAGAATGTTTAAAATAAGCAATGATTATACACCAAGACTCGAAATCCACACAAAAAAAAAATGTGTAGAAGAACAAGGAGTAGCCACTAGCCCATGTGTTACAAAGAAGATATGGTTAATGGTCGCTGAAAATGAGATTGTTTCCTCTCAAGTAACATAGACATGATAAGCCAAAATACATTTCTTGGATCATGTTCTTTCTCCCTTGATTCTAAATAAGGTTTTGAGCTGGCTCGTCGTATCATGAATGGAATGGCATGATACTGTTAAGTATCATGCCATACTTATGATACAGAGCCATCATGTTCTGAAATATGACCACTTCTTCACAAATCAAACTTGCACCTTCCTCTCAAGGTTTGAGATTCAAAGGAATAAGATTCTTAACAATAGGAAATTGCTTTTCAAAGTCTTAAGCTTTCCATGAAGTAAGTCAATTCCATTGAAGTGTCTGGAAGAATATCTAAAATGGATAAAACTTTTGTTTAGAGTTTCATCAAAATATTGTAGGTATGTTGATATCTAGGTCATATATTACTGTTTTTTTATTGAAATTAAGAAGTATTGATGGTTCTCTTTATTTATTTACTTATTTATTTATTTGTTTTGTACATCCCAAAAATACAGAAATTTTGAACCCATCATGAAAGCACACTCTAGAAAACAGTGTTATTGTTATTATTATTATTTATTCCTTATCCCTTTTTACAATGGAGGCAAGTCATATATTTTAACATCATATCCAACGTAGGAATTTAGATGGGAGAAACATGAGGTTATTGTCAACCCTAACCAAGAAAGAGAGTAGAATAATATTCTTAGTTAAATCTGGAGAGATAGTGATCCTTATTTTTCTCTTAATTGTAAGATTTCCATTTATTTCTTTCGGGTCTCATTTTATCTGAACACCTTACATAGTATTCTTTCCCTTAGTTTGTAATTTCTATCATTTCCCTTTTTCCCTTTTTTTTCTTTGTTCTCTTTTTGTTCTCATTCCATTCTCTCTCATTGAACCTTGGAAATTCGGTATTTTGACATTCTGTTGGGGTGTTTGATTTACCGCTCCATGGCCAGAGAGTAGAATTGTGGAACATGATTTTTGTTCAGCCTACCCAAAGTAATTGGAAGAAAACTTTATTGAGTAGTATATCCATATATAGTTGCATTCTTATATCACGGTGGGTAATTGCACTTGATGATAAATCCATTTAAGTCCTATCTATTCAAGTTTATATTGATCCAACCTTATAACAATATTTTATTTCTTTTCCTCTCCAAAACTATCATTTATTTAGTTTTTACCTTCCAAATCACAAAACATTTCTTTCCCTTCTCTTTAATGTCTTTCTTTTCTTAAAACTAAGGTCCTTGGTTCCCAGCTTCTTTCAACCTCTCAATGGAATTAAAAGTACGCAGGATTTGGTGTGACCCCTAAAGTTAGCCTAAGGTAGACTGACATTAGGGGCCGATACATCAGCACCGAAAAAGTGATTTACACTTTTTGGAGATGCTTTTCTCTTTTTGGTGCTGATGTGTTGGCCCCTAATGTCAGTGCTAAAGGTAGTCCTACCAAATCCTTAGGGCATTACAAGTATCCCTATGGGGGAAATTTTATTATATCATTATAAGGTGAACATGATTTATTGAAATAATGTATAGATTAATCCTTACTCAATTAAGGTTTACATAATCATGTCTTCTAGAGGGCTATGCTTGTTCATCACAGGCTATGGTCTAGCTCGGAGTTGATGGAAGAGCTTAGCTTCATCCAAACCCAAGCTTTTAGAAGACTTTTGGGCTTGGGTTGTGTGTGTTTGTGGGTTTGTTTCAAGCTTGATTTTATTTTGTTATATAAAGTGGTTACCAACATGCTTAAGGAGATCTAGCAGCTACTCACTGCTCTTAACTTGAAATATGAGCACTTGGCAGGTGGGGCTCAAATGGTACCTAGAGAGCACAATGAAGGCCAATCACATAGACGATCTAAAAGAGTTGATGAGAACTCCAGAACCTCTCAACCTGAGATCTTGGGATCACTCTAACGTCGTATCATTAAGCTTAAGTTTCCTCATTTTGAAAGTGGTGACCCATCTGATTCGATCTATTGCATGGAACAATTTTGTCTTTTTATACCAACAAACTACCCATGACCAATGTGTTACCATAGCCTCATTTCATTTGAAAGGAGAGGTTTTACAGTGATTCGGTGGATAGAGAAATCTCATGGACCTATGACTTGACAAGATTTAATAGAGGGCTTAAATATAAGGTTTGACCATATGAGTTTGATGACCATGCTGGGGTTCTCGCTAAGCTTCGTCAAATCACTACAGTGAGTGATTATTAGTCGCAGTTCGAGAAGTTTGCTAATCAAACCGATGGATTTAATGAGCTCTTTTCCATTAGCGGTTTTGTTTGTGGTCTCAAATATGTGATTTGGATGAATGCCCAGATGTTCCACCCCATGATTCACAACAACAGTTTGGTTAGTTTATTTACAAAGGAAAAGTTTCAAACTAAGCTCCATTACATGCATAATCAAAGAAGTAAACTAGCAAGTACTATTGGTTCAACTAGAATTAAACCCACTATCACTCTTATCAAGCAACTTTCAACAGTTGAGATGACTGAACAAAGAAATTGTGGATTATGTTACAATCGTGATAAAAAATTTCACAGTGGTCATAATTATAAGACATAACAACTATTTCTTATGATAGGGTCATGACCTAAGGATGAAGAAAGATATAAGAAAACTTCACCAGAGGATGCCACAATGGAGCAATATCTAAATGTCAACCTTGAGGATAAGGTTGCTTCAAGGGGGTCAATTGATACATGCATTATATTGCATGGATCTCAGCCAATCTACGTTAAGTAGCTTGGGAGTCATGCTTGGTTGAGTCTTAATCAAGAAAGTTATAGTTGTTAGGTCTTATATATTGTCAATATCCATGCACAAAACAATGAAGTACATGTAGTGGTCATGTAGTAGGACTTTATGTTGTAACTGTGTA